>VYZM01002849.1:503166-531176 GCA_013398915.1 Dromas ardeola
TTTTTGCTTTTCTGTGTCTTTGGAAAGTCAATTAAGTAATAAAATACATTTAAAAGTAAAAGTGACCCTCTGTTAGCCAGGCATTCTTCTAATAAAAACCAAATTATCTCCTGCTGAATATCACACCAATACACCTGCTTTCTCTAGGAAAATTTACATTAATATAGATAATTCAATCTTGAGGTGATGTAAAAATGAAATAATATTTTTAACTACTGATAAATATCTTTTTCAAATTACATTAGGTAGGGAAGAAGAAGATGTAGTTATAAACTGTTTTATTCCAAATGAAAAATAGATAAGGCTGCACTGAACTTTGAAACACTGAAATCTACATTAAGGAAATTATTACAGAATATTGAAATCATAATAAAACATGGATTTCGAGTGCAAATACCAGCCATTTCAATGCAGATATATTCCTATTTAATGCCCAACTGATGTTAATCTTGTCTAAAATGGAATATTCTGAGATTACACAAGCGTACTGAGGTTTTTCTCTCTCTCTAAGGACATTGAAGATTCGGCTGCAACAAAGACATCTGTCTTGCGACAAATACTTAGGAGTGCCTTACTCTTCATTATATAGCCCTTTCTCTAAAACAGTTACTCTTTCTGTTACCAAGCCTCCTAAAATATAATTCAATATTATATATTCAATATAATTATATTCAAAATTACTCAAACAACATTCAGAGAGGAGATAGTGTTATATATCACCAGTGTCGCCACTTATGTTCAGATACAGTGCTAATTTATCTAGTCTTAAGAATAAACGTCACAAAATTAAAATGTTGAGCGTAATTTTAAAACAGATGGGTTGTGGTCCTTGAAATTCAGGGTAAAAACAGTACGTGTGCAGAGCTTTCCAGATGTAGAACACCTGAATCTCACCTGTTGTGGGATTCTTGGGGCCTCACTGAGGTCCTTCCGCTTCTTTTACTCTGCAGAAAAAATGTGCAGTAACAGTTACACAAACATAATATGTACTTGACAAGGCAGAGTTAAATATGTAGTGACTGTCCCCCTGCTGCTCAGGGAAATCCTGGTTCTCTGTTTACTGGTATTAGCCTTTTTTTCAGGAAACTTCACTTCTGGCGTCCACTTCAGAAATTCAGCTAGATACAGCATTGTAGAAAAGATGAAAAATCCCAGTTTTGAAAACAAGTGCCCATGGAGGTTTTTTAAAAACTGTTCAACAGATTATATAGCCTGAAAACATAAAAATAGCATTATTTTACGTAAAGAATTTGCTAGCAATATGGCAACAGAAGTCCTAACAGGGACTGGGGAGGGAGGAGAGAAGAAAGGTGTACTGAATGATGGGTAGCTGCCTACTTTAATGCTTCCTAACAGCTAGCTTCTGTGGCTGTGCAGCCCTCAAGTATAAGTTCAAAGATTGATTAATCATCCACTCAAATGCACCATAAAGTTTTGGAGTTTTTCCCTTGGTAGATGTCTGGAACATTTGGGGAAAAAAAGTAGGCAATTTACAAACAAGGACAAGGAAACCTGAATAGCTGTTATGATTTAAAACCAAGCATTTACTGATAAAAGCTGCCTACTCGCTTTCAAGTACTTTGATCACGGAGGATTGAGGGGGTTGACTGCAGTATGCCCTACCTTATTGAAGACTTCCCTAAACTGGGGCATGCCAGCCCCGTGAGCCATTAAGTGTTTCTTGGCATGACATGTAATTTCAGAATGTGTTAGTTTAGTAAATGATGCACTTCCATATTCAGAAGTTCTTCTGAGAGGGTTTTAAAAAAAAAAAAACCAAAACACAAAAGAAGGACAAATCCTCAGTTGGAGTAAAAGGGTGTAGTTCTCTGACTTCTTTAGAGCTATGCCAAGTAAGGCCAAACAAAACACCTGAAAAGCTGAAGGAAAGTATTTCGAGGAAGGGGTATCCTACCCAGGTTTAACCCTAATAAAGAAGCTGAGTTCTTGGTGGAAATAGCTAGGAAAAGACACAGAACTGAGATGTTTTCCGGGTGTCAATGAAGAAGTGAAACAGACCTGTGCTCTTGAGGCTGAGGCACGACTCTGTCCTGACGGCCAGCATCTGGACATTGGTCATAATCTTTCTTCCGCATCCTCTTGTTCACTGGGACTCTTACATGAGAAGTCTAATTTTAAGTGCATCCTTGACTTTTTCTCCCTCAGCAATAATTTGACATTTTCCACATCTTATTCCTTGTGAAACCTGACATCACGTCAGTCTTCTGGCATGAACTTTCAGCCACTTCACTTTTCTTCCTACTTAATTACAGCCGTGATTGAAGGAAAATTATTAGCTGCTTTTGTCCAGCTAGCCCACTTATGGGTAAATTATGACATATCCAGATCCGAATCATGTTTCTAAATTTATTAGCATATTAATATAAGGCTACAGATGTATGTGTATATATTTTATGCATGTTTGAATGTGCATGCCTGCATAACATGTATGTAAGCATTTTGCAGCATACACATCTCTGACAGTAAAAAAGTGTTAAATGACCATATTTTGCAAGGGACATTCAGTGTTAAGTCACTGTTAATTAAATTGTTTTATTTGTAGAGTGCGTGCACTGTTCTGACTATTTTCTTTTCACTCTTCTTAAGGTAAACACTTTCAAAGCTCTATACATCAGCACTTTACGAAATACAACTGGTCTTGTGCTCAAACAGCTTACCTGTGGCTTTGTTACCCGCTTGCAGCGGAGGATTTACCCAGTAGAAAACTGTGCCCTAAATAGAAGGGAAAGCAGAGGGTGTAATTTATAACAGATCCTTTAACTATTGTGCTTTGACACAGCATTATCAGAAAGACAAAAAAAACCCCTGTTGCAGTTGTGTGATCTCTAGAATTTCAGTCTTTGCACCTGCAGCTATTGGTACTCCTTTTGGCTATTTGGAAAGAATTAAGTGATAATGAATTTAAAGGCAACTTTTGTATCTTGTTTTTACGTGAAGGGGAACTTATGTTAACTCTCTGCCTCATAGGAAGGCAGTGCTGAGAAAAATGTGTGTAGTGAAAAGTCGTACTGCTTCTTTGTGGAAAAAGCCAAGGAAATCTTTAGGAAGTTGTTGAGTCCTGGGTGAGATCCCAGAGGCTTTGGGACACCTCGACCGAGCCCCGAGAGCGGCTGGAGAAGCAGCAGTTGTGTCAGTCCAGCAGCTTCCCCTATCTCCGAAATTCCTGCTGCTTCCTAAGGAAGGCGTGATCCCTCCTGGCAGACTGAGGGTAGCACGTAACACTACATTTAACCACTTCTCCTGTTTTACTCTCACAAAAAATCCAAGCCCTGGTGGATTTACTTCGCGGAATAGATATTTTTATTCTGCTGATTGGGGATTTTTAAAAGTTAATCCATGCTCCAAATTCAGGCAGTGACACATCCCCGCTAGCCCCAGAAGCAAAACAACGAATGCTGCTCAGGCGTTTTGGGATGGGGAGCTGGCGAGGGAGGCTCAGACTTCGGGGCCAGGCTGGTTCGCTGGCATCCTGCACACTTACCCGTCTGCTGAAGTGGCAGAGTGCCTGACCAAAAATTACTCAGGGCTCCAGAAGCGGGTTGTGCGCTGTAGGGGAAAATGGCAACTTAAACATTCATATTTGTCTCGTAAAAATGCGAGCGTTTTTCAGGAATTTTCAGTTGAGTTCCTTTACGTGTATGTATGGTGAGTGTATGTGTATATATATATTTATATGTTATACGTATATATGTGTGTGCATGTGTACACACAGATATATATGCCTCTTGTTTCCTCCAAATACAAACTATTTCCAAAATTTATTTTCCACTCTAACGGCAGTCCTTAAATTTGTAGATCCTTGTTTCTCTGCCCTTCATTTGTAACCATCAGTGCAGTGAGCAAGGACTGTTACCCGCTCTTCGAGTCCTCTTCGTTGCCCTGGAGCCCAGCAGCTCCATTCCACAGTTCGCTGGGTTCCTGCCTTAGCCTGGAAAGACGCACTCTCCCCATCGCATCCTTCCCTCTTGCTCCCGACTGATTGCTGAAGCTACACCAGGCTGGGCTGCGTAACATCAAAAACTAACTTTCGTGAGGTACCAAGATGATGGTCGTGGGAGAAATGTGTAAATTACTTTTGCTACAGTGTGAAAAAACTCCTTCGAAGCCGTTAAGCTCCAGAATCCAACTTCCATATGGAAATAATAATTGAGAAGTTTGGGGGTTTAATGTTGACTCTTCTGTATGATAGAAAGTTTTCTGATTCTCCTGGTGACCAAAGAGAAGCAGCTTAGACTGACTTTTTTCCCTTACAACCATCACTCACTTTTCATCTAAAAATGTCAACTGAGTTTCAGAGTGAAGTCTGAATTCATCTGGTCAAATTAACCTTCTCAATAGTCTTAAAGCAAGAGCTGACCTTTTCTGAGGTATAACTTACATCAAATGCTTTAAGGAAATCTTCAGGTTGTTCTGCAAGTGAGTTGCTGTCTTCAAATTAGGAACACTATTTAATATATACAGAACTTGAATTTAGTCAAAATACATCAGAAAAAAATATTCCCAATATTTTTCCTTGAATCCTGAAGTAGAACCTTTAAATGGAGCCTCAGTTTCCACTGTAACAAAAAATTTCAAACTGTGAACCTGTTTGTCCGTCTTATATGATAGATATATTATGCACTAGATTTCAATTCGAAGCATAGTTTTCAATTCTGCCTACGAAAAATTAATCTTGAGTATGATTTGACTTCTTGACTCAGCACTTTTGGAGGAAAGGAAATGCCGAGAGGAATCCCCACATGTCCCACAACAGGGAAAGAAGAAAAACCATAAATGAGACCCATGGGTTTTGATGACTGAATCCAGTCTATTACAGGCTCACTGCTTGATTGTATTTCATATAGCAAATGAAAATGAGGAAAAATACTGGTGCAAATGGTAACAAAGCTAAATTCGATACAAACATTTCTGGGTTTAGGTTTGGGGACTTTTTTTAGTCATTATAATGCTCTGGGCAGCACTGCTACATACCCCAGGTTCCTACCTGTTCAAGGGCAATTTGATACGTTGTCCTTTTTGGTTTGAAATCTGAGGAAGTGTTGACTCTTGATTCACGTTGATCAGTACCTCATATTGGGGGGGGGTTTGTAAGGAAGAGGTACCCAAGGTCAGCTGCAAGAATTCAGAATAAATCTTACACATGTGACACACTTGTTCTAAAAGCATAAATTGTAGGATTTGCAGATTCTTGGCTACTCTTAAGCATCTGTCCTACTTTTCTTCCCAGGTCTACAAGGGGCTGTTTGAAAAAATCCAGGAGCATAGAAATACATCTCTAAGACAGTGCCCTGCTCTGCTAAGAGCTCCAAGAGTTCCAAAGTACTTGTGACATTTTCCTTATACTGCAGATCTTGAATAGATGGTTATTTCAGCAACTTAGAACAGAGGGGATGACACTGAAGTTTAATTGTCCCTGTGAAAATCTCAGTTGGAAGCATATGCCACAAAGCAGCAATTACTAATGATCTAAGAAAACTGGAAGAATATATTTTCACATATTAATCAAAGAAACTTTACTCCAACTACAAAGCAGCCTTGGGAAGCGGATGGTATAATTGAAGAAGGGATTCGCCCTAGGGGAATAACATAGGTATGGCTAGAACTTGTTACATCTTTCCATTTTGCTGCTTAGATGGATTACGCAGTTAACAAGTCTGCATGTCACACGTGCAATGGAAGTCTTCTCTGAGCTGCTGTGCCTTATAGTGAAGAGTCAGGGTATGAGAAAATCTATGAGGGCTGACATAGGAGTGTGTGTTCGTGTGTATCTCTATAGGTACAGACAAAAGGAGGCTCCGTCTTTTTAGAGCCCCTCTTGTTCTCTTTCAGTGTAAGAAAAACAGACATGCTTTGGATTGTTAATTTTTGCTAGTAGTATATGGGGATCATGAAGGTCAATGCAGATCTCATCCGTGGTGCAATTCAAAGTGACAAGGAGGAGTTATAAGTACCAGCTTTTAGTATCAATTTGCAATCTAGGTACCACCGAGATAGGATGAGAATCATAAAGAAATGAGCATCTGTTCAGCTTTCAGTGATGCTAAGCTATCTTATTCCTCTGGCACAGATTTATTTCTATGAAGTGAAGCACTGAAACAAAATATTGGCTTAGCCTCAATCTCTTTTTTTATTTTATATTTTTTTAATCCAGTGTCATGAAAACCATTTTGTTTTGTTTCAATTGTAAGTTACAGTTCCATTTTCATTTTTGGCACTGTGGAAAATTGTTTTCTCCAGGTAAATATTGGCAGTTTACAAAGGCTTATATGAAAACTGAATGGAAATTGTGTGAAAAATCAGGGGCTATCCTGAATGTTGTCAGCTTTTCCCACCACCCTCCTGCAGGAGAAGAATATGGAGCTATACTTGCATTTCCAAGCGCTTCTGTACTTGAACTCGAAAGCCCAAGGTGGATTTCAAATGCATAGTTTTTGATCAACTTAAAAAATCAAAAGCAGCTGTGTTTCATATCAAATAAGCCCCCCAAGGTTAGATACCTTTCTTTAAAAGTAGGTTGTTTTGGATCTGCCTATAGCCTAAGGATTTCAACAGAAAGATTCAAAGGTCTTAATGAAAATTTGATCATCATCTCCTGAGAGGGCAGGGTTGTGTGTGAGAATTCAGCTCTGCCCGTCTGCTTGGATTGGAACAGCCCTTACAGCTGCATTTCAGCTTCTAGCCAGAACAAAAATGAAAACATAACTTACTCTTTCCGCAGCCTCATTAAAATTGAACTAATTTTTAAGAACATTATACCGTAGTTCCATACTTCATAATAAACTGTTTATTTTTTCCCATATAAATGAGTGTGAACCATTAAGCTTTCGACAACAGCACCTAAAATAATGAAGAGGAACACATTTTTATAATGAGGATAATTGTAATTGCAGAACTTTCCAAGTGGTGCAGTAAATTTTCTCTCAGCTCTAAGATTGGACTTTCTGTAAAATAGATGCTTTAGTTTATCTTTAAGTTATTAAGCTCATTACCGAAGTCACTGTGTGAAGTTTGGTGGCCTAAATTTTCCACAACAAACTGACTGAGGCTTATCCTGAGCTTAAAATCTTTGCGTCTTTGAAAGAATCATTTACCACCTCATTGAAATCCGTTGCATTTCTGTCATTTTTGTCACTCAAATTTTCCTCTGCTACCTGCCATGGTATTGAAAATTAGTATACACGAAAAATTATTTATAATGATAGAACAGGAATCAGAATTTTCTGCACAGGAGAAAAGGCACTGGTGTCCAGGAAAGGGTAATCTGCCCTCAGTAGCTGCTGTCCTAGTCAGAAAAACCCCACTCTGTTCTCTGTGGCCAGCAGCATAAAATGTTAAAACGGGTGTTTTTATGGGATGTAGCATAAAAGTGACATAACTGCAGTTGCGTCATTACTTGGAATAACATTTTCTTTCCTGCTTTTTTTATGTAGTAGCCACAGGGTTAGAGGTAGTCGATTAGGCAGGGGCTGTTCTGGTCCTTCATGAAGATAAGCACAGGGGAAGACAATTAGAAAGAACATCTTCCTGCTGTTCACACCACACAGACGATCTCATTCACTCCCTTCTTTAGGGTTCAGGTCATGAAGTGGGTGAGAAAGGCGCCAGGTCTCCTTCAGCCTCCTGCTGTCCTTTAAATTAGCCAGCAGAGCTCCCCAGAATATGTGGGTGGTTATCCTCAGAGGTGCAATGAGTTTGTCTTCTTGTATTCATTTCTAAGGATATGTTTGATTTCCCTTTTGAGGTCAGAGCACGTAAGGGATCGTACGGCATTTGGTGCTTCCAATTAGCTTTCTGTTCCAAAATCCAACATCAAAACCTAATGAACGGCCCTTCAGGGCTTAACTGAATTGCCAGAAAAAAGGAACAAATCTTCTCCGTGCACTCCAGAAGGAATTTCTCCTCTCTTTTTTTTTTTTCCTCAGTAGCAGACAGATTGATTTGTTCGTATGTCAATTTATCAAAGCAAACACAACGGACTTCTAGAGAAGGATTATCAGAGTGAGGCGAGGAGGTGATGAAAAACACTAAGTGATGATTCATAAAATGATGTGATTATTTATGTAAGGGCTTCCACCCCCCACACCCATCTACGCACCGCAGTTCAAACAGGTTTTTTCTTTGAACCGGTTCATCACATAAAATATGCATCAGGATCCAGGGAAATGTTTATTTAACTAACTGTCATCAGGCTGAGACAAAAAGAAAAAGCTCTATCCTCTATCAAAATATGCTAAAAATAAAGATGATGCCATAACAAAGTGATTGTGTCAAGGATCTGAGCTTTTGCGCGGAGCTCTCCTGAATGTTGGTTTGCTTTTTCTGTTTGACTGCTTTCACTGTAGCGTTGAACAGTCAAACTACAGCACCAAGGCCTCAGGCAAATGATGTTCGTTCTCACCAGACACCCAGCCCAGCGCACTGTGATTAGTTAGCACCTCTAGATTCAGGGCTTAGCAATTTGGTCTGCTAATGTGCTTTTGGGCTGCCAGTTCTGGTATGCGCATTAGTCTGAGTATCATCCCTTTTAACGTCACTTTTAAATGTTTAATAATCTGATTGTGATAAATGGCCTGGATATTTATCTCCTTCCTCACAGAGAAGAATCCCATTAGTGAATTCAATAATTTCAGGAGGGCCAGACTTGCTTGCCAGAGGTTCAGGTCCAATTTAACACAGGGTCCATCTCTTTCTGTACCTTATGCCCCTGTCAGAGGTATCATAAGGGTCCATTTTTCCACCATCAAATAGAGGACGAGCTGCCAAAAATAGCAGTGTAAAAACCAGTTCTGCCGAAAGGATCCCCAGCAGCCCTGAGGACCTTCAGTACAGCTGGCCATTTGCTTCCCCTGACTTTCTGGATGTGCAAGCATTCACGTTCCTTACTCCTGGCTAAGAGATAAATGTATCTTCTCCTTCAGAAGGACACCCATTTCTGCTTGTCTCACGGAAGAAAAATTCCGTTTAAGTCAACAGGGAGATTTCAAGTAAATTAGAATACAGCTAGTAGATGTCTCTTGTAAGATGCCACTGTAAAATCTCAGGAAGTTTTGCTAGTTATGTAAATTATACTGTAAATAACTGTTGTACTTGCCACTCCCCCATTTGTCCTACAAATAAAATTTGGCACATGTTTAGATTACAATGAAAATCACTTTCATGCCATAAGAATCTTCTTTCTACTATTTGTTGCCATGTCCAAGCTATTGCAAAATAGTAGCTCCAGATTTGAAAAGATTATCTGGGGTGAGGTAGGCAAGTTTTGAAAGACCTACCCGAGACTCCTAGCACATGCTTCACTGAAACACGTTGATTTAGCTTAAAGAAATTCGCATCTGAAGGTGGTTTTGGACACACTGGCCTTCTCCAAGTGATGTTATAATGAGATACTTGGGTTGTATTATGGTGACTCAGAGATTGTTAAGAGGATGAGGAACTGCCTGGGCATATCCTGGACCGAAACAGGAAAGTATCATGAGGACTTAGTGTCCCAGGCTTGCCGCAACGTCTGTCTGCTGCCGTCACTATTCTTGGGCTATTAAGTTGGTCTTGCAGATTTTGGTGTCAGCTGACTTTTGTTTAATATCACTTACTTTTAACTAGGTGGTTTTTCTTCTTTTGCACACATGTTAATTCATACAGGCAAATCCTTCTGGAGCGCTGGCTTGTGTCCTAGATTTCCCCTTCTGCTGATGGTAAGAAAGTACTTGAATGGCCCCCATAATTTTTCTTTTCATAGACAGGAATGGTATTAAAATGTAATGAAGAAAACTATAGACAAAATAGGAGTAATGAATGGCAGCTTTTGTCTGCTCTGAGATTTACTGTGCAGTTATAAACCCATCAACGTATGGCAGACTGGAATATTTTGCCCTGTGCGCGCACACACACACGCGCTTCTTTGCCTGCTGCCTGTCATGAGGAGCAGCTGTAAATTCCCAGGGAGAGAGAGGGCCACTGTGAAGTGTGAAATCAAGGGTTTCATGCAGTACCCTGGATTTTCTCTCCTTAATAGGAAAAGCCTTGCAGAGGACACTGAGCATGCTAGCTAGTAAAGACAAAAAACGCTCTCAGCGGAGGAAATACCAGTTTAAGAAAGCCTTTTTTGTGCCAGTGGTCGTCATGTTTTCGTGAGGCAGATGCCTCGTTCGCATTCGTGTCAACACAAGAAGCAGCCAGACCTTTCTAGGCTGTGAGGATAAAATACATGAACTTGGACGAAAAGAGCAGGAGGGATCTTTCCCAGCTGCATCTCCAAACTACCTCTTCCCTCTGGCAACCTGCTGGGTGTCTGCTAACTGGGACTGTTAATGCCTCTCTCTCCAGAAACCACGGTCGCTGCTGCTCTGATTGCCCCAGGGAGGAAACGCTAAAGAACGTGGAGTTTTGCTGTCTCCTTCCTTGGACGGAGCGGGTGCCCCCTTTCCCTCCCCGCCGCGATCTCCTCCCGTGCGCTGGGCACATGCCACAGGGCACAACTCTTTGCTTGAAAACAGAGCGGAGCTGCTCCCTCGGCTCCCTGGGAGCCTTAGCCAGAGCCTGCCAGCGGGGCGAACATTTTAGAAATCACTATTGGAGAGTCACAGACAGGCCGTCAGGGAATCAAGATTGACAACGCCAGGCACAACTTGATTCCCTTGGGATATTAAGGGTACAAGTTGGATTCAGAAAGGCTTTGTTTAGCTATGACCATCTATGCTGAAGGTTGCCTTGTTCAGGTTTTTTGGTTTTCGTTTTTTTTTTTTTTCTTTTTTTTTTTTTTTTAACTACCCTGCAGGTAGACAAACGGGTTCAAAGACATTTACAAAATATATCTGCACTAATGTAATCCTTAGTATTATGGGCAAGTACAGTCTTACATCTGGGAAGTGTTTGGCCTGAAGACTTGCATTTTCCCTCGGTTTTTCCTAAAAAATGAAACACATACAGCAATGCAAGTGATCTTTCACCAGTGTGAAAATTATGACCAGATTTCAGCTTAAAGTCTGAGGGCTGCTGGGAGCACTCGGTGAACGTCGTGACTTGAATTTATCGTGCCTATCTTCATGCATCTTGTTGAGTTGCCTCAGCACCCAGGATGCCTTGGATTCCTTCTCTGGGTGGTAGGTCTTTTTTAGAGGAGTTGCCCTGGGTTTTATTCCTATCTTTTCCTTGATTATTGACGCAAAACTGAATGCTTAAGTGACTCTTGTTAGAGGAATCTAGGCCTTTGTACATGCGTACTTTTAAAGGGTGGATAGAGAGTTTTGTTGAGTTTTGGAGTGCTTTTTTGTTTTCTTGGTTTGTATACTGCCAACATCTGTGCTTCGATGTGATTTGGATTTTTTATGTGGCTGTGACCAGCCTTGTTTTCTGCTTTCCTATCAGAGAATGATGACTGAGCCTTTAAGAAGGCAGTGATGAACAATCACCCCAAATGCTTTGACTGTGATGAGTTGTTGCCTGTTAGAAACTGTTAGCAACTCCTGCAGAGGAGACTCCCTTTTCATTTCTCTCTTTTTTTTTTTGTTGTAAAACATTTGCTGTTTTACTCATAGATTTAATAAAGATGTTCAGCTCTCAGTCATCATCATCTAAGAACACAGCATGTCTCACATGTACCAAAAAAGTGATGCCTTAAAGAAAAAATTTCCTAGGTGAATGATTTCCTGACATCAGTGAAGCATCCTCCAAGGGTGATAGGACTTACTATATAAGATCTACAGGAAGAGTCAGATGTCTCCCAGAGCGAAGATGGCAAGCCGCTAAATAAGAAAGTCACGTGCATGACTTTCTTCAATTTTCAATTCTGTTTTGTTAAAATTTACTTAAAATAAAAGGAGCATCCTTATATAGCCTGTTACTAACTGAAGCAGTTTCAGAATATCTTCATTAGTTAAACCGGCCTATATTTTTTTCATAAAACTTAGGCTTGGAAGGCAATGTGGGGTGCAGCATGAATCCATGTGCCTTATCTTAAATATCGTGGATGCTAGTATCCACTTACACTCAAACAGTCTGGGGCTCCCACTGCTACGGAAACTCATGGGATCACAAAAAGAAGGCAGCATAAGAAAATCCAAGCTAGTTATGACAGTGTTATGTGTTGGGTATGATGAAAAGAGCTGGGGGAGGAAGAAATGACTGTCACGGCTCTTAGTGCATCCTTTTCCCCGGAGCACGGACAGGCTCAGAGGTGGGAGCAGCAGGTGACAGGTCCCTCAGCACCCCCTGAAGCTGTGCCGGGGAATGTCCCTTTGGGGAAGAAGCAGTGGCAGGGGATGGGCGTAAATATTTTGTGTGTTAAATCACTGATGGTTTTAGACAAAACGTGATGGTTTTAGACAAAAGTACATTTCCTTTATTAACCCATACTTTTCTTTTTTGAACAAATACAAGTGGCACTGCCATTCACTTTCAAAACAGAAACATAATTAGGTAAGCCCTGGGAAATGGAAACATTTGTGTTAGATATGTATATTCATGAACATACAGGGAGTTACTGTAAGCCTAGGGAAGCCATTGCCATTTAATGTCAATTTTCTGTAGGTTTTATAAGTCTGTTTTACTCTGCTGTTTCCCCCAAACGATTGTTACCTTAGCAACTGCCAAGTTGCATACATACGCTTGCTCCGAGAAGCAGCGCTTAACAAAGTAAAGCACCAATGTTTAAGGAGTCACCAGGAACAGAGTTTGTATTGTGGCTTTTTTAACTCTTATTTATGCACTTGCCTACATAAATGGTACATTTTTTTCTTTCAAGTTTTCCGAAACACCTTTTAGCAGCTAGTCAGCCATGGCATTGATTTTGTCTCTTCCTCTTCTTCCAGCTTCCTAACTCTTTTCAGAAACTAATATTCAATTCATAATAAGGGTGATGAATTGCTGCAAGGTCAGTGATGTGTGTGCATTGGGTTGGGATTATGTTGAATTGGGTAAAACGACGGGTAAGGCTTCATGTGCCAGAGGATTCATATTCAGTAGTTGTGTCTGTCTGAGATATGTTTTGATCCACATGCAGAGTATAACATTTGGCATGGAGGTACAGGTTAGGATAAAATTCAAGTCAATTTTGAACCTTTTATCAACCACTCAAATCTGATTATGTTTTTGATAAGATTTGAAGAAAATAAGTTGGAAACCCGTCGACTTTGCAACCAGTCTTTTGCTGTCTTAGCCTGTGTACTGCAGTTAACCTAAAATGAGTAGGAACTCTAACCTTTTGTGCAGTAAATGAATATAGGTACATTTTGCATCTGTCATGTTTGGTTACTCTTCCCCTTCCTCCCACAACATGCCCATTAGGCAATCCTCTATCTAAAGGAATGCATGTCAATAAGGGATGTCGCAGGAGCACATTTCAGTTTGTTCAAGCAGCTTGTCAGAGAGGCCAGACTTTATACTTGTTTTCCATCTGATTCCCTAAGATGTAATCAGACAAGTGATTTATCCAAGGTCGCACGCCAAGTTATTGGCTAAGCCGAGACTGTAAGATCCCGAGATGCTCCTCTCTCACAAGCTTTTGCTCTGTTTACTTCTGCCACAAGACCCCATTCCTGTGCTGAAGTCCCAGTACAGCGATCTTAGAATTGAACATTGTTAATATCAATGAAGTCTTTTCTGCCCAGAGCCTTCATGGTTGGTTTTTTTGTTGGTTTATTTGGTTGTTCTTTTTACACCAGCTGTCTTCCTACATCTGGTCTTAGCGTGACACTTGACTGGAAAAAATCAATTCCTTCAGTTTAAATAACCTGGTGAATACACAACGTGTGAGATATTTCTTAATTCATTTTGTTCGAAATCTGGTAGACAGCACTTCTGTAGGACGTTGTACCTGTAATACAAAGCAGGAGCCACTAAGAAGAAATGGGCATCAGGAAATTACACCAAGTGGTATGAGTTTAATTTGAAACCAATTTTGAATTGGATTTCCTATGCGATGATCTAAGAGCATCAACTTCAGTCAATTTTCTGGAAAAGAGTCACATAGCCACACCGTTGGTACTCTCAAATAACCTCGTCTTGGGAATATCGAGATTTTTACGTATATAGTTAAATGGGTAAATAAGGAGGCAGGCAAAGGTAAGCCTTTTAATTTTGTACAAGCCTTTTAATTTTCTATATGCTTGAGTCATGGTCATCCAATCCTACGCTAGCCCAGGGAGGGGAGAAAAACATGAAGGGAAGGAAAAGGAGGAAGAGAGGTATTAAAATTCAAAGCTTCACTGCCGTATTACTTTCTCTTACAGATTGCTCTGTCATGGGCAAAAAGTCAAAATCAGCATTTTAATAAAGTGCATCGTGAAGAATTTGTTTCCCTTTTCTGCAGGTGAAACAGAATTGAGTCCTCCATTTATCACAGCACCTTGGCATTCCAACATGAGGTTCAACCATAGTTTTATTTTATTGAAAAATAGTTTCAAAGTTATGGCATTTCTGTTACATTCTATTCTTTTTCAATCTTCTAGCTCTGTTTTTTTTTGCAAATATTTATACCAAAATCTTTGGCGTGGTTGAACATTTTAATCACGTTTCTCGGGCCTGTGTGCTTTTTTCTCAGCAGACTGTAAAGGAGTCTAGGACGTTAGAGCTCAACATTGAAATGGGATAGCTGGGAATCCAGCCATTATCTTGAAAAAGATTTAAAAACTTAAATAAAAAAGAAAAAAAATAGATTTACAGTCTGATAACACTGATGGGCATCGTTGCAGGGTACTGCAATTCATTCAGCCTGTCCTGGTCTGCTTGGGGTGTCAGGGAGTAAAGTACCCGTGCAAAGATGACAGAGAACTAAAACCAGGAGAGAATAAAACAGAAAAGAATTGTGTATTTCCATTAAATGTGAGGGAAGAAGCAGAAAAGGCCTACTTTGAAAACTTGCAACCAAAAATACAATCAGAAAGTGAAGAGAGAACAACTGCAGCTGGAGTTAGTACAAAAGGAGATGTCCAGCCACATTTTTTCAAGGAAAAAATTGAAACAAAAATGGTGGGGGGTTTTCAGTTATCAAAATCATAGCAGCATGAACCATCTTTTGAAACTTTCTTTCAGTTCTGATCTCTCTTCCTGGTTCCAGAGAAGATGATTAATGATGCTAAATACGTAAATCGACAAGGTATATTCTTTTCCCTTCTTTACCAATGGTCTCTAAAATAAGACTTCTCAAGCATAAGGTAAAAGGCGAAAGCTGTATCCTAATACAAAAAAAAAAAATCCGCATCTAACTGGATTAGCCAGTTTTCTTGGGTAGATAACAGCAGGAGGCTAGGGTACCATACTGATGCAATGATTAACCTTGCTAACGAACTAATTAGCCTGCCTACACACACTGTGTTGTTTCTCAGAGCTGTATCTGATAGAGACATTTGAAAATAAAAGTATTGCCATGGGACAGAGGAGCACCAATTCTCTTTTACTTGCCAAGCTCCAGCTTGGCTGTAGTTCATCTCACTTAGATTTTTCCTTTTATTCTGCCACACATAAAAAGTCTTGGGTTTTATTTTCTACCTTCAGTTTTTAGGTGCTTCTTGAAAATCAATAAAATATAAAGGTTAAGAGAAAGGACAATAAGCGAGAAAGTATCAGATATCTCAGTGAAGAACTTTGGAAGAAATTACTTAATATATTTGGCATTCATATTCTTCACAAGGAGGATGATAACGCCTTCCAGACTGAGAGAGATGTGTAAGGGTTAATATTTGCCAAACTTTTAAAACTATTTAAATATAGGCTTTGCTGAAGCTGAAGAATAATATTTGTTATTGTTATTAATGTAAATAACGGATGAATTAACCACTGTGACAGCAGCTCTCTGTTAGTGAAATTTGAATACATCTGAGTGTAATATATATTTACTTAAGTGTTTTTAAATAGTAGCTGCTAGCTTCTGAAATTAAAGGTGCTAGTCATAAGTCATTATTCTCATCACTAAAGAACTTCTTTAACATCCTTTGCTTCTGGAGGGAGTACACAGAGGCTAAATATTCTAGTTTATAAAGAGCAGTCTACATTAGATTGAATTCAGAAAAGCTCAGGTGCTGTCTCTTCATACGTGCTTCGCTGCTAAATGCGTGAAGCGTTCTGCCACAGATGCAGCAGCTGCCATTTGCGGGGGGAGCTCTTCATGGAGATGGACTTGAAGCAAGTTTCTATGGATTCAGTGATCTCAGTCATTCATCTCAGTAGTTTTTCCAGAAGAAAGGAAGCAGATCTTCACAGTGCCATAGGTGATCTTCCTACCTCATGTCTTTGGGGTCATTACAGTTTATGCCAATAGCAATGTGGAAGAAAAGAGATGAAAGCAGACCAAGGTTTTAGCCCAAGCCCACAACAAAGATCAATCCAGATCCAGTTGTTGTAAATGAAGCCTGTCTTTCAGGTTGCCATAAACTCACACCTTCCTTTTGTTCCACTGCCGAGGCTTCATTGAGGATTTGAGGTGTAAAAGATCTATCTTCAGCGCAATTTCACTCCCATTCCCATCCCAGTCTTCACCACTTGGTGAACCTTTGTGCTCTGGTGCACCAGTGCCAAGGGATGTAGATTAACAACTATTTAACAGAGTTGGTGCTACTTTTGAACTACAATCCTTTGTGCAGCCAAAAGGCAACAAAACAATCCTTCCAAATAGGGAAAAGGCAGAGGGGAAATTGACTTGTATTTCTGAAGCATCAGAAGAGCTGGAGGATAATAAAGAGGCCTTCTGGAAAGCAAAGCATCTCTAAATTCATCAGTCCTTTTTCAGTCGAAGGAGCACAGGCTCAGCAGCAGCCACACTATCTCAGAAGGGAGAAGTCTGCCAATCAATCATTCAGTAATAGTGAGTTCAGCACTAGCAGAACAGTTTGTCAGTTCAGTGCTAGAGCAAGTGGGGATTAAAAAAGTTAAAAGTAATATGGGGCTTGAGGGCTTTCTCCAGGGCCCACTGTTTCAAGAGAAAGACTTAAGCTGACTTCAGGATGGTGATGACATCACATGCCAGACGTGACTTTTGTATCTGATCTTTTTTATTCTGTGTTTTCAAATGTTTTTCACTTTCTGTTAACATACTGGAAGAGAAAAACCCAAGCACTAAATAAATAAGGAAGAAAAAAGAATAAGGAATAGGAGTGTGTTTCAAGGCAAAGAGGGGTATAATGTCACAATGGGATTTATTAACTGAGCCTGCTGATGCAAACAACAGTTGGTGGTTTTCTCTTCCTCCCTACATCCTTGACTAAAGAAATGAGGTTAAAGGCAGCTCAGATGATCTTCCCAGCCTTTATCCGAGAAAAGTGTAAAATTTGAGGTGTAAAGTTACAGGAGGGCATGAAGCCTGAGCCACTGGAAGCAGTGAGACTTGTCCGCAAAATGGGTCCAAATGAGCTAAGAAAGTTCCTCCTCTCCAGGGCTATTTTCTGTGGTCCCTGCATCCCTCCCTCTGCTCCTGACCATCTTCCCTGGACAGCAGAGAGATGGAATAAGCACCTCATGGAAACAGAGTCAGAGCAATGCAACAGGAAAATGGAGGTGACGCTAGCATCCTGAGTGTTTCCTCCATTGCCAGAAGTTGGAACAAGGGGCTTAAAAAGAAAAGGGGGAGAGAGAAAGGAATACAGTAATTATCCACAACAACGACTGCAGCAGGGATGGAAACAAGCAAAACCTAACACCTTATTATAGTCTAAGCCGCTACTGTGTGCCAGTACTGTCAAGAACACTGCATATAAGGCTAAAACAGAGCTATGTAAAATTACGGAAATCCGTACGATGAGCTCTGTGGGGAGGTCAGCAAATCCAGAAGAAATTCCTACTATGCAAATTGCTGTAAAACCTTGTGGCAGTTGTGGGGACAGAGATTATTGCTGCTGCTTTGCATAGAAATCCCCTTGTCTGCACCACATTTTAGCAAAGAAATGTGAGAAACCTCACTTCTTAGGCAAGCGATTCTTTTGTACGTGGACATCCATGCGTTGCAATCTACTAAACATTTCAGTTTTTTGCTCCTCTTTCTAAATCTTTCAGGTTACAATATGGTTATGATATGACAGGCAAGATGTGATTATTGTATTTTTCCTCTATTGCCTTCTCTCAAAAAACCTATGAAATGAAACATTACATGGGTAAGCTATCTGCATGCTTGGTATTTTCATTCTATAAATGGAAAAAGCAAAAGATGAAAACAGAGGAAATTTGTGATTCATGGAATCTCTTTGTTCTGCTGATCTTCTTATACCTTGAGTGGTACTGCTCTCAGTTTAAGAAAAATCACTTCTCATTCCGTGTTCCTTCAAATGTGTAGCACTTTTACTGCAGGAGTGAGACATCACTTAGATGCTGGATGTTTATCCAGCTCCCAAATCTAGTTTTGTGTACTGCTGTTATTGTCTGAGCAATTCCCAAGAATTATACCACCTCTTTCCACAATTCTTTGAGAATTTTTTCCATCTCTGCTTCTATCTAGTTACCGCGATTGTAACAGAGGAGAGTGGCAAATCCTGCGCTGGAGGGAGTGAGTTGGACTCGGTCGTCCAAAGTAGAATTGTGGAACTGTAGTAGCCAAAGACCCAAGCCCAAGCTTTTCTCCTTGAAAATGGTTTCCTGGGTCAATTTCCAGCCAGGTACATCCAAGAATTAATACTATGCTAAGAAACACTGCAGTAAATACATTTTTACAAAAACTACATTGAAATCCGTATTCTACTTTGTAATGAAAATGTCATCAAAATTCATACTCTTTCCTTGTAAATTTTTTTTTTCTGGTGATTTTTCATTTATGTAACCATGCATATTTCTTTTTGAGCAATACTCTTTCCCTTGCCACTTCTGTCTCTCCAAATTACGCCTCATTTCTGTGTTTGTGTTACTAGAAGCTTTTTTAAATGAAGACATCTGAGGCTAGAAATCCTCTAACCAAGCTGCAGTGACAGGTGAGAGCATGGCAGGCCTTTACCCACTTGCCAGTTCATATTCGTTGGCAAGGGAAAGATCTCACCCAGGTCAGTATGCAGCAGTCAGGCACTGAAGGGCTCATAAGAGCTTTCTCTAAATACCATCCAAACACGAACCACGTCTAGCAATAAAGCTAAGTTATGAGAGCCCTTGGGAAATCCTATTATCCTATGAGCCTGAAAACGATCATTTCTACCTCATTCTTAAGTAGAATAGGAAACCTTATTTCCGAGCAGCTGCTGGAAGTGTGGAGTGATACTGTGCCTTTTGGTGTAGGGCTATTCTTACATCAGTCATGGTTTCTCCGAGAAAGGCAGGGCAAGGCCAGTCCGGTCAAGTAGTTCTGTTCTGGAAAAGGCACTGTCCCCTCCTTATCTTTGTCCAGCCTTTTGTAGTTTTGAGTAACCACTTTATTGCTCATAAAACTGAACAAGATGACTTTGGCATTTGCAATACAATAAGGATTGATCAGCGAGTGATAGAAAGTCACCTATATCTTTTCTCGGACTGTAAGATGGAATCTGCCTTACATTTATTTAATGTCTTTCCAACCTGTTCAAATCTGCATATCTCTAAACATTGCTTATTCATGCATTTCATAAAACTATATTTATTAAATCTGGAGGAAAAAAATCTACCTGCAAGCATTTCCATAATCAGATAGGATGCTGGTAGGTACCTGGAGTGCCTGACAATTTATGGATGTTTAAGGGAACTCAATTATGTCATACACTGCAAAATTAACAGTACTCGTAGGCAAAATATTTATCATGAGAGCATTGAAATACTTTCCTGGCCAAGCAAATAATGGTAGGTGTTGTAATGACAAAGCATAAATGGTTCTGAACATTTCAACGTGGCAGACAGAGCAGCTGCAATATTTCTTATTTTGTAGGATGATAAACAGAGCTGCATTATGAACACTTCTCCTTCTGATGGAAAAGGATTTGTTTCTACTAAGGCGGCTGCCTCTATCACCTTAGTATGGAAAAAAAAATAAAAAAAATATTCTCAGTTAATCCTGAAAGCTTTCAAGATGAAAGTCAGCAAGATGAATGGGCACAGAAAAACCACCGTAATATGTGAGCTTACTTTTGCCATACTTCAAAATGGAAATGAATCCTTGCCCTGAATATATGGAGATGACCACGAAAAGGGTAAAAGGGAGGTTAGAAACCTGGGATTTTTTTTAAATCTCTTTGTAGTTGAATGATTCAGATGGCCTCTTTCCTAATGAGAGATTCGTGGAAGAGGAACCACTGGTCTTTGTCTATAACACTTTTTTTTTCAGATAGATGTAGCTTCTTGAAGAACCACCAACAAATTCTAAAAGCATGCAGGCCCTCCCTGGGGTGTCTCATGTTTGCTTTTACTTTTAGGTTTTACAGTTCTCTTGTAAGCATTGCTCCTGGGAGTAAGTTAAGCAGTTTAAAAGAAAATGAAAAAAAAACATGACTGTGAGGAAAAGATTACTATGAATAAGAGGAGCAGAAGGCCCCAGTGATACACAACCCAGATGCCAGGGTGGAGGTCATTTTGCCATTGAACTATCTGTGAGGACATAAGAGGAAAGGAAAAAAAGAAAGCAGAGAACTGGCAAACCCCACAGGACATTTAAGAAGTTATGCTAATGTATAAAAAAGAAGCATGTGTAGAAATAACTGGCTGTATGATTAAGGTCTAACACGTACCTGAGCAAGGTTTCAAAGGAAGGAAGGGCATGGAAATCTGAGATGAGAAGAGCTGAAATTTGAGATGAGATGAGTCAGCGCTGGTGTACCTGGCTGTTCTTCTGGAATTGGAAAGCAAACAATCTGAAGATAGTCTGAAAGTATTTTAGAAGCCTAACCTTCAGAAACTTGCTGTGGGACACCGAAATTTGTCTCCTTAGCACAAATCATTGCACAATTCCGCTAGGATATGTTACGTGGGTTACCAGGAAAATGACAAGATATAAATCTCTTGAAGACAACCATTAGAGATAATTGAGAAATGGATGATACAAGGAATGATGAACTCACTAGCTGATACTGAATTCACATTCATCTGTCTCATCAAGATCTATAATTATACAAAATTACAAATTAAGTGTACTTTCATTAGGCTCACGTGTAAAAGGAAATGGCTTTTCTAATGATACAAGTAAATTTGCACTGGAGGCCCCTCAGTACCTGAGCCAAATCTTTTCTGGCAGCTTAAAAAGGGCCCCATTACCTGTTTAAGGTGAACTGGAAGAGCTGAACCCCACACTAAATTTGAAAGTACATTAAGCAGAACTAATTACACTGAAACCTCCCCTCAGCCTATCTCGTGTTTTCTCTCTGCCTCCGGGGCTCCTGTGTCTCATTTGTGAAGTAAATTAAGGCCATTGTTCTAGGATGAGCCACTTGTTAAGCCTCTTGAGCTCAGTCTTGTGTAAAAAAGTGGAACACTGTAAAATTTAAATAAATAAATAGACTTATTTTGTCTCTGCTTTTGCATAATAATCTCATCATTCTCTGTGAAACATTTCTTCTTCTCCTATCCCCACAACTCTCATATGGTTTAGCCAAACAGTATAAATATACTCAGATGAGAGTAAAAGAGAGAAACAAAAATATTCCTCTGAGTTGCCTGGATTCTTTTCTTTGTGTGAAATGGGTGCAAGACCCCTACCTGGTTGTAAACCCTGGGGCCAAATCCACCAAAGCTTCGAGTGAACACTTAACACAGAAATAATTGCAGCCCATTTGTGTTTCTGCTGGGCAGCCCCAGCCCAGTGAGACTAGAAATGCTTAATGCTAAGCGCTTTGTGAAATACTTACCTGGACTGGGCCGCTGTGTCAAACCTCCCCAAGGCTGAGCTCTGTTTGCTTGGCATGGATTTGTTATCCTCGTTTAGTAAGAGGGGGAATTAGGTAGCCTTCTTCAAATCCCCTTAAAACAGTTTTCCTTGTTTTTAAATGTACGTCAATGGCAACTTTAGGAAAATTTGTCGTGTTGCAGAAATGAACATCTGAATCTAAAGAAATGCCAAAACTAATGAAGTCAACGTCGACGTCGGGGCCTCGCCAGCCTGCATTGTCAGAAGCATCGCCTCGCCTACCTCAGCAAGGTGCACTGACGGAGAGTCATCCAGCGGGACAGAGCGCTTCATCTCGTAGCTGTATCCAAAGCATGAGGAAAGCTGAGAAGAAAATGGGTGAGTGAGATCAGTGGTGAGATTACTGAAGTAGCGCTTAGAAAGAAGTTTTGTCATAGTTTTGTCACTGTCTTCACCAGAGCCAAGATGTCATCCAAGAAATCAAAGTCAATTGAAATATACCAAACAGCTATGTCAATGAGGTAACTGTAGATTTAAAAGGAACGCATACAGTCTGATAAAATATGTCAATCTCATATATGAGAGAAAGTGTTTCACTTCCTTAGATATTGTAACTCTAGGCTGCAATGATGAATAAAAAAGGAAGGAAAAAAAAAAAGGAAGAGGATATTTATAAAGCCATAATGTCAGTATTTTCTGATTTCTTGGCACCTTTTGCACAGCTTTAAAATACCCTGCTTTCCTATGGAATTTACCCTGAAATAAAACAAATATCATAGCTGCAGCATCCTTTACAACACAGAGATATCATAGGGAAGCAAGGGTCTCTAAAAGGCTGGTAAATCAAATATGTATCAGACGTCTGTCTAATTCCATTAAAATAGAGTTTTAGAAAAGATGACTTTAAAATAATCCCCTTGGATCAATTTGCCAGTAAGTCCCCCTTTGCCACACCCCCCTCAGGTTGCATTACGCAGCTCATTTTCTTCCTGTAATCCTACCAGTCTCCTGTGGACTGCAGATTAAACAAAAAGGGAGAATTATGAAAGCAAGGAGATAAAACTGAATAGACAATTCGCAAATGTGAACCAAATCAGGGGAGGTGTTGGATATAACTATTGCTTCAACTGAGAAAATATTCATTCTGCCCGCTTTTTAAATGGAAAGAAACATTGTGAAGAAAAACAAAAGTCAAGGTAGGAAAGGATAAAGGGAGAGAAAGGAGTGTGTCCACTTACTCACACAGAACGTAAGAAATATTGTCAATATTTAAAACCTCCTTTTCTTACTGCTAGGAACAGAGTGCTATCAGCAGCTGATCTGGAAACAAAACATTTCATTTTTCAGCACGAACCCAAATTTTCCCCTTCCTAAGTGCCAAAAATGGTCTGTGCAAATATGCTTTGCTCTCAGCAGTGTGCAGATGAGCAGCAGGCAGCTTCTTGTTTCTGTGTACCGTACCTGAGAAGCCCATCATTTATTAATAGCTCTTTTGACGGAGTCACCTGGAGCCCCTTCATTTCCTCTGATTGCTTTAAATCCAGATTTGTCCAACGGTCCCTGCAATTAAAGATACGAATTTGCATTCTATCCATTTCCTAAGAATTCCCGTTTAGGGATTATGTTTCTGCAGCTTTTCCCTAGCAGAATTAGTTTTCTTCTTCCTCTCCAGAAAGGTCTCATACCTCTTTCCCCTCTGAGGAGAGGAATGAACAGGTCATTGTATCAGCCGAGAGCATCTTCCTTTTCTCGGTGCCAGAGCGACAAGGGGTGGAGAGAGGTGCAGTGGTCTCCGTTTTCCATAAGGGCCTGCAACTCTGCCTCTGCTTACGGAGATCGGAGATGCTGGGTGGCAGGAAGGAGAGAGAAAGTCCCATCTTATTGCTTCTTTTGGAAAATAAGAAAGACAGAAATCGCAGAAGGGATTCTCAAGAACTTCTAAGGATTTAGGGTGTTTTTTTCATCAGATAATGTGTATTCAAAGCCAAACCATTCTAAAAAAAATCAGTTTAAATACACTTCTAATTTTGTAACATAAAGGAAGCTGATGAATAACAGCTTTTACATAGTTAGCAAACCTAACTGTAGGCTTCAATAGACACATATGCTTAATTTCTCAAGCTTTTATGGGAAAAGAATGTTTCATAAACTTCCTTTTCACCTAGTCTTCCAGTGAGTTTGCCCCACATGGATGTCAAGGACAGAGCAGTTGAAAAAGGATTTGCCAACTCTTTCCTTTGCCTTTTTTTCTATAAATGAACCATCAACAGTCTAATCGGTGTTTTTAGACTTTTTTTTTATCATTCAAGAAAAGACGGCAGTGCAGTTTTATAACTACATATGTTTATTTAAGTGTTGGCAAACTGTCCAGATTAAGTGCTCTTTTCATACCTGTATGATATCTGTGATCACCAGTTGGGTGACTGATTCTTCACTGCACAGTCTGCTTTTTATTGTCTTATTTCATATCATAACATCATTTATAAATAGAAATAGCACCCCAGACAGGACAATGTTATAGAAAAAGAAGCATTAAGAAATGATTATTACCATTCCAAATTCTCTCGGAAAATTGTATATATATAAACACAAAGCCCCACTTTTCTAGAGATCTGGCCTTTTTTCTGGACAGAGGGAGCAAAACGTAAACCACAGCTAGCTGTTGGCAGCCTTTATGTTTGTTGTGCCTCTGATCTGTACCGACTGCATTTCCTGTATGTACAAAGTTGGTTATGGCCAAAGCTCTGTGCTGTAAGTTAGTTTATATGAATAAAGCTAACACAGTCATCTTGTTTTGTGAAGACTAGGCAAAATGGGTTTCTTCATAGCTCAGCAGTCGACTACTTTTGTTTGCCTGAGCCAGTTATTTAATCTCTCTGAATTCTGTTTTTCACCGTTTTAAAATAGGCACAAGTATAATCTGGGGGTTTTATGTGAGAGGTTTGGTCTGAGATCCAGCCAGTTTAAGGCTGAGACGAGCTGGCTTAAATAATGTGATGGATTGGAGAGTTTGCATTATTGTTCAAATATGGATGCCTTGAAATGGACGTTCCTAGAAATGAAATGCAGTTTCTGGTGAGTTTGGAGCTGAGCTTAAGAACTGTAATAACGATGATGGAAATTTTCTCTCTTCAAGGACTTGGTTTTCCATGTTATTGTAATTGCCATCATGTTTTTAAGCAGTTGCAACACTGATCTCGGTGGTCTCCACGAGATATGTGGGGTAACACAGGATTATAGATACTGTTGCTCTCTTTCTCCGTTTCTCTTCCAGAAAGATTTTTCTACACAGGTTCCTTTTCACCTACGCTGCAGCAGAGCAACATAACAGGTTGGTGGAAGAAGGCGAGGTGGGCACCTGCAGATTCATGAGACACGTGGAAATTGCACGTAGCATTTCTTACCAAGAAATCTGAGGAGGAAATGTGTTCCTCAGGTGAAACAACTAAGCTAGCACTGAAGAATTCCTGGCTTTTCCAGACATTCCCTATGCAGTGATTAACAGCGTGTCTAATTCTCCAGGTTTACCTGCCCTTATCACTCTGCCAGAAATCATACTCTTTTACTCTGCTCTTTGTCTTAACTTCTTTAAATGACAGTGTCTTCAGCGAGGAACTTCATCCTGTGCGTACACCCAATGAAAGTTTCAGCTCGGTTTGTGGGTGCTGGGTTTGCACACGTTTGGATGCAACTAATTGCTGAAAAGTGAGTGTGCAAATGTTTGTTTTAAATGAGCATTTTTCCTTGAAATCAAGCTCTAAATTCCAAAAGATTGAATTTTACTGACAATTAATTTCCAAATAGGCTATATCGAATAACATTAAAGTCAAGAAGAAGAACTAAAGCCCTGCAGATCCTAGGTCAATGAGAAACTGATTTTTCAGGTTTTCCCTTCTGCTGACTTATCCACCTGCTATGGAGATTTATATGGTATTGGAGAGGACAGGAAAGCACATTGATCCATTTGTACACGCATCAGATACCACTGCCAACTGCAGTTAACTCCTTCGCTCTCCCTTTTAAAGTCTTAACCTCATACGTAAGAGTTTTCACCTGGTTAAATGCACCCACCTCTATAGATTTCAATCAAACAAAGCACCAGGCAAAGTACCAGTTGTATTGCTTCGGTCAACCAATACCGCCTTTCATTATCTCTTCTGAAGCTGATGGTTTTCACTGATGAGATTCTGCCCCTTTAGTCCATTCTCACTACTGGCAGGAACTAGCACTTCCTCTGTTATTCTTTTCCAAAACCTTCATTGAACTCTAGAGTTTTATAGTCCAATGTGTGAAGGATCACCAGGGCCTGGGCATTGTACTTAGCATTATACACCTGCAAAGTATGGTTGGGTTATCTTACATAATTAATTTCTTTGTCCACATCTCCTCCGCTTGCCCTTTTTCCATGGTGCGTTAAAATAAATCAATATCCTGTTTTGTGTGAGGTATCACAAAATACAAATAAACTGCAGCAAAATTATTCAGAAGGAGGATTAGGATTTCATCATGAGATAAACCTTCCTGTTTTAGTAACATTTTATTTTTATGACATTTTCTTTTTATTTTTGGAAGAAAGAAAAAAACCTGAACATTTCCTTGGCTGTGGGGCAACTCCCACTTCACTCATCTATGGGAACTGGCCTTAGGTTGTTCCTATCAGCCACACAAATTGCAAATGAGAAAGTTGGATGACTTCTCTCCTTTGCCACCAGCTTCTCAACTGTCTCTCTAATTTTCATGTGATATTACAGTTGTTTCTAAGACTAACATCCTTGATGCTGGAAAAACTGGATACACTGGCTGCGTTGCCCTGCCTGAAATAGGAGAATAAGGAGCAATTCACATATGCTCATCCTTTGTGTTTGTCACTGAAACGCAACACTGACTGTGCACGTAGCAGTCTTGGGTGATGCGCTTTTGATTTCTGCTTTCCTCCGGCCTTCTACAGCAAATTGGCATACTCACACAGAAGACTATGATGCAAAGGGATGCTGTTAAATCTTGCAGGATTTTAATTTCTGAATAAAATTAGAGGCAGTGGGCCTTGTCGGGTTAGTGATTTTCATGTCTCCCTCTAGATGAATGGTATATCTACCAGTCCCACCTACTTAAAGCCAAAGGCGTTCAAAAATTCCATAAATGTGGATACCTACGTAACTGCCTTGAATCCTCAATATCATACTGATAATAGCAATGTGAGTACAAGAAGGCATTATATAGTTGTAATGTGCTCTCAGTGACACTAAAGTTTGGTTACCAATGCCTTCATGTTCCCTAAGTTTTCCTTAAGAAAAAAAGCTGATGATTTAAATGAAGACATGAGATACTTACCAAGTATTATTTCAGGTGAAACCAAGCACTTCCGTGCTGTGTTTATGGTAACTGTATTTGTCCTTAGCAATGCAAAAGGCAGAAGTATTTAAATTTATTTAATATTTATGGAGAATTCTGAATTACGTTTTTATGTACTGTCTCAATGCTTTGTTATTACATATAGATGAGGCACATTATGTAAAGATAGATTTAAAAGAATTTTAAAAATGTAGATTCTTGAGAACCGTTAAGCAAATTCCTTGAGAAAATGTCAAGATACGGAAACTGAAAGACTGTGGCAGCTGGAAAACTAAAGAAATTTTAGACTATGGTTAAAAGGAAAGCCAAGAAGTCAATCACAATTGTAAAAGTTGCTGCAAGAAAGCACTGCATATGACAAAGGAAAGGGCATACTCAGAATATATCAAAGAAAAAATATGAGCATGACATCTTAGAGAGGATGTAACGTTCTCCAATTCTTATTCTGTTGCAGAGGGGAAATAAAGACATGACAAATGGGAAGCATTTAGGGCACCTCAATGTTGTGCAAGAAAATTTAACAAGAGAGAATTAAAAAAAATAAATGAGATGCATATCACAATTAGATATAAGCAAATGACAAAATAAAGTTACGTATCATGATAACAAAATGCCTTTTGAGATGGCATGACCTCTAGGGGTAAAATTGGAAGGCTCTAGATATTTCACTGCTTTCAGACCAGCCAGTAATGATGAAGAAAATCACCCCCATGAGAAAAAGGAGGAAAAAAATGGGAAAAAGAAGTGAGAAATAATATTTCATCTTTCTTATGAAAGGCTTTTCATATTTAGATGTATGTCTCAGCCTCTCCCTAGTGATCACAGTCAAAATTCCTCCTTTAAGTCTGACTACTTTTCTGCCAGATGGAGCACCATGCTCCCTCAGCTGGATTTCTGCAGAGAAGTGGTGACATCCAGTGACTTCCCC
>VYZM01002849.1:537043-558584 GCA_013398915.1 Dromas ardeola
GATTAGATGGGTGGGGGGGGGGGGGGTGCTAACTTAATCTAAAATGCTAATGAGAAGCAGTCGGATATACAGTGAAGGAATATTTTAGCCAACTGGGGTAAAACAGCATTGGTGAGAAAGGTGAAAGCAGAACAGGATTCTGCAAAAATAACTGGTAAAAAAAAAAAAAGAGTTTACACTTAAGAGCAATATTTGGAAAGAATACCATGTGATGATGGGCTTCCCTGTTTCTTGCAACTTTGAATGAAATACATTTAGTTCCTGCACTGTCTGGGTGAAGGTGATATGTTCTGCATATGATCTCAGCCCAATTTTTGCAGAAGAGGTAGGTGCACATGTTTCCAGGTATATGGATGATTGCCTGAGCTATAGCAAACTTCAGACTCTTCTGAGGCCGATACGTGTGTTGGGTCTGGGATGCCCCGAGATATTCGTCTCCTTGACATTTCACTTCAGTGATAGAAATCTTTGGATTACACATTGCTCCTGACTGACAGTCACATATCTCCATTAGTAGGATGTATAATATCCATCACTACTAAATATTCGGAAAACCTATCTAAAGACCGAACTGTGAGCTGGGAAGAAGCTTCTAATGTTAGTGTGGGTACTCAGCTAAGATGCTGTTGGGACTTGCGTATTTTAAACCTTAGTATACAACTGTGTTTTGGTGTTCTTTGAACCACTCTTTCCTCATACTTCTAGGAAAAGCAATTATTTGTGGACAACATATCACACCCTTGAAGAATAATCAAACGTTTTCAGCCACAGGAATAATGCACAGCAGCACAGCTTCAATGCAGAGCACAAGTGGGTAGACGTCCTAGGATCCTACCACTTAACCCTTCTGTTTGGAGTGCAGCAGTACAACTGTCTAGACTGGGAGGTCATTTCCAGTCAAGAAGGTTGGTCTTCCCCTACCCATGTTTCGTTCAGTAGGGTGGAAGTCCTGAAAAGGAAGAGGTATTTCCTAGCAAAAAAAAAAAAAAAAAATGGTTTACAAGTTAATTATTCAAACTAAGTAATTTTTTGTTATTTCTGGAGTATGACATGAGACCCTGTCAACAGTGATATGGCTCCCTCTAGGTGTCTGACAGCCAACACTTTGTCAGCTTAAATGATTGTTCTCTCCTAAGACCAGTCAAAATGATGGGAGAGCCTGGATTCAGCTGAAAGAAGGCTCCAGAGAGGGACAGGTCTTCCAACTGCCTAGGGGAAAAAAAACCACCTTCTTTTGCAAAGCAAGAATGCTGCACAGAAACTGAATCTCAGCAGCTGAGAGGGACCATTTTATCCATGGCAGGGTGCTCTCCATCCACAGCAATCTCTGCACAGAAGAAGCAGTAGCTGTTGTTGCTGTGCTCGCTGAAAAATGTGTCCCTGCTCTGAGGGCAGAGCCCTCCTGACACCCTGCAGCCACCTGGGATGGAAAGGTGGGGATATGTCATAGGGGGCAGCGGGCTGGGGAGAAATGCATGACAGTCCCATGCAAGATAGAAGGATGCCCTGAAATGCAATGGAATGGGAAGACGTAATTGCGGATGGGCGCGAATTATATCAATATGCACTTTCTTCCAAAATGTGGAGGTCAGTGTGAGACACAAGATCAATGTCCCTTAGCTGGATGGATTAAATCGCTTAATGACAGGGTCTAACATTAAAGTGATATATGGGGGGTGGGGGGGTGAAACGAGGAAGAAGACATTCTTCCCTTGGCATACAGAAAATAGTCTTCAGTTACGTTCAGAGCATGCTCTAAGCCAGAGGATCATGTCAGTTCTGGTGACAGCAGCCACCTCGCTATAGAAAGGTGGTAACAGAGTGACACCAGGTTGCCAGTGCTTTTGATTTGTATCATCGCCTTGATTCTTGTTGATAGATCAGGTCTGCTTTTTGTAATGGCCAGAATCTTATGTTAGTGTGGAAATGTCTGTCTTCCCTGAAATGGGGCTGTCTCCAGATGCGTGTGGCACTTTACATTTAGCTGTGTAAAAGACTTCACAGCTCCTTTAGGACTCTGCCTTAGAAAGGCATCTCACTGCTGCGGCTTCACTAATTCACATGAGCATGAGATCACCCATCTGAGCTTGGGCAAATTTGATTCCGGAACTGAGCTGTGTTCTGTTGGCATTGGTGTTTTGAAGATCATTCTGATGGGTTTTGAATGATTTGCTATTTATCAGTCTGGGCCATAATTTATTGTACAAACTTTCTGTTCTTAAATCCATGCATTAATCTCTATTTTCCAGGAGACTCAAGTTCTGAGAGATGAAGAGTTAAAAGAAGCTACACTAATCACTTAACATTTTTGACAGTTTGTGAAGTTCTGAAACATCTAAAAATTCTTCTCAGTTTCAGTTCCGAGCAGCCCTAAAGACTTCAGACAGTAACTTCAATGGAAACACTGAGAAATGTAGTAGTCCCTCTGTTTTACATTCAAAAATGCAAGCACAAAGAATACTTAAAATATTTTTACTTTGGGTTTCTATACCAATATGAGGAAGTAAATAAAGAATTAACATGAGAAATGTCTCTGAAAGAGAACAGTCAGAGTCTCTGTCCTTTTAGGAAACCACAGTTTAACTGAATGTTTAGCAGGTTGCCACCAGCTAAAGTGTGCTACTACTGTACATGGGATGAAATAAAGCAAAAAACCAAAACCGCTGTGACTTACAACCTTTACGTGTGCGGGGATTTCCCTTTCTTTTCAGCGTAGTTGGTTTGTTAATTTGCCAGTTGCTGACGGGAGAAGTGTAGTTATTTTTGTTTGTCTTGTTGGATTAATGCTCCTGGTTTTCTTTGAATTTCTGCTGAAGTGAGAATCTCGAAGCAAGCTAAGACTTAGGGAAAGTACCACATCTAAACTGTATTTAGAGATTAATATTAAGAAAGATAATTGTGGAAATAACGAGGAGATGTTGATGCTAATGTTTGAGCCTTTGTCCGACATGCCTCAAGAGATTAAATTTTCTGCTTAAATTGATATCAGAAGAGATACGGTAATTATTTAATAGTATCTAGAAATTAAGCTGAAAATACTTCATGGATTTGGTTGGTTTAAAGTTAATACTACTTCAAGATGATCATTGTTTTCTTAATTAAATGTAATTTTAACTCCTGAGTAAGCTAGGGCAGCTAAATACATCCTTTTACATCGCAGCTTTTTATTTTTAAACCTCCTCCCTTATTCTTCAGAAGATAAAACCAGTAGGAGTTTAATCTCTTATGTTCCTGCTTTTTGCAGGAACCAGCTGAAAGGCACAGATCAGTGTGACAAAGCACCATGGAAAAATCCCATCAGTCTTCTCTATAGACGTTGTATTCTCTGTGGAGCCTGATGACATGAGGAGAGGCAGGGAAAAATCATAGATAGCAGCTCGTGGGAGTTTCCCCTGAGTTGGGCCATGACAGGTTCTGGAAAGGCGGTTGTTCTCACAGCAAGGTGCTGGGCTGTTTCCAGATTTCCTAGGTTAAGAGCATGTCTGGGATGGGTGTTAGCCTCTGTGTTATCTCCTGCGTCTGACTGACCCTCATACGTTTCTTCTTAGCATTCCTGGAGCCAAATAGGAGGCTGGGATGTCCCTTACCTGCTCCACAACACGCACCTTGCCACATTTACCCCCGCCAAGGCCGTGCAGCTGCCTGCAACTCAGCATGGGGGACCTTCAGCCCCTGCCTGTTGCTCACGGCAGCCCACCATCTACCTCCCTTCTGGTTCTGTGTAGTATATAAGTAGCCTAACTTGTTATTCTTGGAGATTTTTCTCACAGATGTGAACATCACAAATGCAAGATTTGACCCTTAATACTAGATCTTCACTGTTTTTACCTCTTTGCATTGTTAAATGTCTAGCCTCTTCTGGGGACTTATGAGAAACACATAAAGGTGCTTTTGGTAATTTAATTTCTATTTTCACTGCGTAGAGAGCTGGTTGTACTGAGAATGGAAGCAGAGAAGATTGTTAGCGCAGTGAGTGCCTTCAGCTATGCCAGAGCAAAGTCAGAAGCTCTTCCACGTAGCCAGTGGGAGGGTTACATTTAAAACTCATGAAGACAACCCTGAAAAGACTAGATTAGTTCTGATGTGTTATTCCAGCCTTTACCCATTATACAAGCAGCAGATGGTTCATCATGTTACATTTTATTGACCTACAGGAAGTGATAGAAGAGGTGTTTTTGTCACTCCTACTTGCTACAAAACCTATAAAAGTTGCTTTTAGCTGTTAACTAGTGACTTTAAATTAGGTATCTGTCTTGTTTAATGAGGAGAGGAAAAGAGTAAAAAAAATCAATGAAAGTAGGGTTTGTAAATACGTAATCTGAATCCCCTGAGTTTATTAGGTAGGATAGTCTTGTAGACAGCAAGAGCCATATGGAAATCCTTGAGGTAATTTCATGCCGTGTTGTTCCATACTTGTAATTCTTTGGCCGCGCAGATGATTTCCTGTCTGACCAGACTAAGTAAAACGGGTGAGTCACCCATTAAGAGGATTAAATGCTTCTGGCTAGAAGAACGCAGAGACCAAGCTTTCATGTGTGTCATGGAGTCAAGCTAGTATGATAAAAGAAATGCAAAAAACAACCTAATTTTCATTTCTGACATGCTTAGATAACAGAAGTATTTGGAGCTGCTCTATTTGAAATGAGAAATCTAAATGGCTTACAAAAGACCATTCAGGGGGTAAATCAAGTTTTGAATATAGACTAGATGCCTAAAAGCAACCTTTGTAACTTTTTCTGTGAGCTGTTCTCCTAAAACAAGTGTAGTCTGGAGTTGTCAGTCTCTCGAATGTTTTATAGCCTTAGAAAGTTATGTCAAGAATGTGAACTTTGACAAAATTGTAACCTTAGGGCAAAGGAACTCCACCTTTTTAAGCTTGTACAGAGAGGTGGTGCTGTCCAAGCCAAATTTGGACAAAGGGAGACTGGGAAATGTGACTGCAATTCCTGTAAGCGTAGACAAAATCCATGAGATGTGCAAGTGGTTTAGTTCCGTAAAATCTACAGATCAGTCATAAAGCCAGAAGGAATTTATGGACATAAAGTATTAATTTCAGTCAGCAGGGCACAGGTGGCACTTACGTGTGAAGGACTGAGGCGGTGGGGGTGAACAGTTAGAAACGCAGAGTGTAACAACGGGGTAACAATCCTCTTTCACATCCAGCTTTGGCCTGTGTGGCCATCTGGAACTTTCAGGAGAAAGTTGCGTGTACTGAATTGAAATAGTTTCTGAATGATGAAGGCATATAGGGGTGGCTCTGCTCCACAAATTGTTTGACAGGTTATCTCCCCAAGGAAAATTTTCAAAAGCAAAGAGCTCCAAGGTATTTAATTTCCCTGGAGTGGGTTTTGAGAGCCTAACTTGTATCAAATGCCTATCTAACTTGACTATTCCTCTGTGTGTACCTTGAATGAGTCACCACTCTGTGCTTCGTGCTTCAAATCTTAGAGTTTACAGGAGAGCGGCTTGCTGATGATGACTTGTATTTTCTTACTGTATTTAACAAGCAAGGTACTACCATTCCACACAAAAAAAAATGGAAACGCACTTCTACAACCCAGAGAAGAACAGAGTTAATTTCAAAAGGCTTCTTGAATAATAGTTGGTACTTAGGGCAAGATCCTTTAAGAGCTGGCAAACAAAGTTCAAGGCCAAGGCAACTATGGGCCTCACTGTCATTTATACTGTAGAGAGGCACAGTGGCTGCTTGATGAAATAACACTCAGCAAGTTTTGGTTGGCATTCAGCATATTTTTCAGCTGGGAAATTTCCCGTCAGCTGTGCAACAGCTCTCATTGACTGACAAGAGGCGGCCAGCACAGCCAAAGACAAGGGAAAGAAGTAAAAAAAAAAAAAAAAAAAAAATTGACTTAGGATAATGCCCATGTCTTGTGGAAACCTGCGGTAGTAAAAAGTGGGAAAAACTCTTCTTAAACATTATTTCTACATAAATTTATTTTGAGTTGCTGAAGAAATGAAGACTAACAGCAATAAATCAGGGTCTGAATGAAACATGCATTGAGACAATTTTCCCACCCATCCCAGCAGCTTTACCAAAAGAGTTTGGTCTTGACATCTACCTCTACGCATCCAACAAAGCTTTGTCTTCTAAATGCAAAATCATCTTTTTTTGCAAGCTGAATTAAGTCACCCAACTTGGTGATTTTACTGTAGCAAATCAAGCACAAAAGCAGTTTATTATACATCCTCAAAGCTTGGTGCAGACTTGGATTGGGAACAAAATGAACTCCTCCTCTACTGTTGTGGTACCTTTGTGCTATCCTTTGAGTTCTCTCTTGATGAGGTCAGCAATAGGATCAAGGGTTTGTATTCCTTTATGTTAGCAATAAAAAGGGGGGATACTATACCCTTATTAGCTGTTCTTGACCTTCCCCACCACTGGGGCTCTGACAACATGATACTGCTGTTCAGCATGGTAGATTTATCTCTGAAGCCTGTGATGTCTCTTAAAAGAGCCACATCCAGGGAGATTTGTCTTTTCTCTTCTAAGCAGAGAAACATTCTTTCTTTCTAACAGGATCAGAGTTTATGGTGCTCTCATCTATTCCAGCATGTGCTAAATCTGCTGATGGAGGGAGATGCCAGGTCTGTTTTCCCTCTAACTATTCTCCATAGAGAAAGCAAAAGAAAATAATTGATGTGCTGCTCTTACAGGCTCAGTCTGTCCTCTCTTCAGAATTAACAGTGGACACTGGGGAAAAAACTCTGAAAATGAGGGCTTACTTCCATAATTTTTTTACGGTCCGTTTTTGTTCATCTCTCCTAAACCATGGCACAAATAGAGCCCTGGGTCATGTTTCAGAGGTGATACATAACAACGGTAAACTGTGGATTTGGTCCGAATGACTGAACAAACTGATAGAAATTTGGTGGTTGGAGACCGGAACACAGCTTCTTGGAGAACGTGGCAGGATTACCTGTGTAGGAAATCCAGCCTGCTAGGGCCATATCTCTTCTCAATACACATCTCTGCGTCCTCAAAATGGCTACCCGTGCACCTAACCCCTGCGCCCCATCTTCCTTGGCTGTAGGAGTGGGGATGATTGCCCAGTGCATTAGGGTCTGAGCACTAATGTGTTGTGGGCTGCAACTTACTTGGAGACTAACTGGAGTCAATATAAGACTGAAGAGGTTCCGGCTCAGGAAGCATCTGTAAACGTGTTAGCTCTGTAATGTGCTTGGACTCGAAATGCAATAGTGGGAAGAGAAATAACTCTAATTCACTCGCTGAAGGTCAGAAAAGGGGAGCAAAGCATGAAAAATAGCAGAGTGGTGGCTACGGGAGGTACTTTATCTTGTATTCTTAGAGAAAAGCCCTGCAGAGCTGTAGGTTTGTTGAGTTCAAGCCAGTAATTTTTTTTTTTTTTTTTTAAAAAAAACCTGCAAGCTTACCTGCAAAGTGGGGAGAAGTCTCCCTGCATTTGTGAGCGGTGGCTTGGGGTCTGAGAGCTTGGGGCCTGTCAGGCTGGTCCCAGGCTCCCTCCAAGCTCTACTTCTTCGTTTGCCCTCCTCAGCAGGGAGGTCTCAGCTAACTTACTCTCTGAATGACAACTTGGGCCAAATCGTGGTAATTCACTATGTGAGCTTTGCTCTGAGCAGCTTGTGCACGCTGTGAAAAGTACCTGCGTTACCCAAGTATTTTTCCTAAATAGTAAGCACGTAGTCATATTGAGAGCATATTTGGTATTTGAGAACAGATTATGCATGTGAGTTGTTTGGCAAATGTTTTCTGAGTAATGCACAAACAGTTGAGAAACCCAGTGTTCACTGACAATACACATAAACAGAGCAAAGGTAGAATTTGTCAGCTACATTATTCATTACAAATTATTCAACCGGTTCTAATATACTTTCTTTCCTTCTCTTGAGAAAAGATTAGGGAATACGTTCTTCAGTATATTTCTGTTTGATTTCTTTTCTCACTGACTGGCTTCTACATTTGAAAATTATAATCTGTTGCAGATAAACTTTGTGAAAATGGTCTATTCTCTTATGACAACCTACCATTACTTTTCTCTGTCCTTATGATATCCTAATTCCACTCCCCCCCACGCCCCCCAAAAAAAAAAAGTAGAATAGTATTTCCAAATTCCCAAGCTACAACTCATTACCCTAGGAGAGTCTCGTAGCCTGAGCTTGCAAGTGGAGGCATCGAGGGGGATTCACGGGGCTGTTGGAGCAGAACAGACAGAAAAGCTCTTGCGCTGTTATTTTAAACAGCTGGGTCTTCTCGTCAATAAAGTTAATAGACCTGTGCAGGACTGACTGCAGTGAAAAGATGGTTTCATCACCCTTCTGCTACGGCTAGAAAATGTTGTTTGTTCCTCTTTTGAATGCACGGGTTTAAATTGTTCCTCCCGGAGCAGTGAGGTCTGGGGGATAGGGAGAATAGGGCACCCTGAGGGGTGTTAAAAATAGGATTTTCTCACCTCTCAGTGCTGCAGGCTCAACGGCAATGAGCTGTGTCTCCAGCCAGCCGTCGGCAGAGCCCTTGGAGCCCATGCATGACAGAGGCAAGAGCTCAGATAATTCAGCATCATCTGCGCGCTCATGCCTACTTTGCTAGCTCTCTGCACAACAGCAAAAGCCAAACTTCAAAATAAGCTGCTTTCATAAACTTGGCTGTACAGGTAGTTTGTTGTTCTGTGCCTTTTCCCTCTGGGCATCCTCAGGGATTCTCTTCTCCCTCCACTGCTTCTTAAACCGATATCTGTGGGCTATGTAGTGTTGCTTGTGGCACAGTGGCCTCCCCGCCTTTATGGCTGGCTCTGCCTCGCCTTGTCCCTGCCGGGGGGCTTCCAGGCCCCCTCTGCCAAACCCATGTTCTCTCAGCCCCTGCCTGCAAGCCAAAGGGGCTGTGGGAGTCATACTTAAATTATTTGCCAGGTGGCACCTGAAGCTGTGTACACGATAGTGCTGCATCTGAATTTACAGACCGGCAGAGCCATGCTCATCGCCTGCCCTTTCTTTGGAGGAGAAGACAAGCCAACCACCTTCATCTCGGCAGCTGGAAATAACAGACCCTCCCCGAGCTTGTTCAAGAAGTGATAACACTTTTCTTCCCCGCTCACCTTCCCCCTCAGATGCTTGAGGCTGCTACCATTTTGAGGTATTTGAATTAAACAATTCTCGTGTTTATTCTCTGGGTGTTTTCTCCCAGGTTTTTTTGTGGCTTTCTCAATGTGATATTTAAAATAAATTCTATTTTGAAATGCTACAGTATTTAATGTTTTTCTCCCAGCAAACCTTGGGAAGTCATAGGCAGAAACACATTTTCTATTTTGACATTGTGTGCAGTAAGTGATATCTATTCTTCCTCATTGGTTATTTTTATCCACTTACCCTTTCTCCTCTTCTGTTGCTACTCTGCAGCATTTCTAACCCTTCTCCGTTTCTGCAGCAAAAATGAAACTTGGACGAAGAAAGTTTTTCAGCTTTTGGAAAGTTACCATGTTTCGGTTGTCCTTTATAAAAGTGAGATTGCCAAAAGTAAAAAAAGGAAAAAAAAAAAAAAGACACAGGAAAAAAGCATCAATGATTCTATTACATTCAGTGAAAACTTTAAGGTTTAGGTTTTTAAACTCTCTCCTGTGGAATTTTCCAGTGGGGGGAAAAAAAGATGTTGATAAAGAACTATTGGAAAAATGAGCATTTGCTTCTATGAAAGATGTAACTTGGAGAAATCAGTCTTCCCCAGCACCAGCATTTGAATGATTAACAAGGAAACAGCTTCAATAATTCTGTGGATAACACAAAGCTGATCAGACAGAATTTGGCTTATTGCTATACCTGCTTCTGGAAATTTACACTCTGTTCGTATTCAATACGTGTCACAAATGTAGTTTGAGATCAAAGATCACTAAGAATCAGAAGCAACCGGGAGAGATGGGGATTCTTATTTTCCAGAGCTGGATTTTTTGGCCAGTAATTTCTCTTGGCTTGCTGGGTAAGAGACTTTGTACTGTTTGCAGAGTCATGCAGTAGCTGAAGGTCTGAGCCAAATGTGTCTGCAGCGCTCCTTCATGGACGGAGTATTTTAGCTCTCCCGAGAACTCTGTGATTGTCTATGACGAGGAAGGGTTATGTTTATGGTGAGACTGGCTTTGTAGGAAAAGGTAAGGTTGCTAAGGAATGGTTGGCTTCTCCAAAGGCAGGGCGGTACTGTGGGATGAAGTGAAGCTCATAACACCCTAGGTTTTTTTCAACGTACTACCCCGGTGTACAGGTTCAGACACGTGGCTCAGTCTACTTCACACTATAGACCTAAGTAGGTGACACAACGCAGCATTTTATTTTGTTGTAGGGCTTGGGAAATTCAGGACCAGTTATTGATGCTTATTTATATTTGGATGTAAACATTATATCAAATGTGCTTTTACTGCCATTTCTTCCAATAGAAGGGTAAAAATGTATAATCTAAATGTAGACTTGTCCGTGAGTAACGAATAAAAAGGGACAACAAAGAATAGCTGGTAAGTTAGCAGTCTTACTGAATGTGAAATACTATGGAAAAAATAGAATAAATGCATACAGAAGGAGAAATAGAAGAAAATACATTTGTTTTGAAACGGTGAGTACAAGGAGGGAGACAATTGTAGTCTAGATTTCCATTCTGTCAGAACATAATATAATAAGCACTCTCGATTCTTAAGGAAAGTCTTTCAGTTTAGTTTTCTGCAGCTTTTAAAACAATTAAAAACTAGGAATGAAACATGGATTGCTCCTCTAAGGAGCGTCTGCCACCGTATGCTTTCTCAAAACCCATGTCAATAGAACTTCTTGGCCATTGTGTTAGGAAAAAGAAAAGTGTATTTGCCATTAAGAAGATCTTCACAAGAACAAAGCAAGGCAATAATAAGGTACTTGAGACAACAGATAGCTTTTCAGCAACAAATAGTATTATCGCATGCTACTTATGAAAGTCTGCATGACTTTCATATGCAGCCCAGGAAGGCTGGTTTGTGCCCGTCTTTCCCAGACAGCAAGTCATGAACTTGTTAACTTTCATAGTGCAGCACTGTTTGTAGCAATCTCAGTATTATCAGTATCAATCTCTTCCACTTAGGGATTTTGCGACTGTATCTTTTGGATCGCATCAGGGTGGCACGGTAGGATTATGCAAAAAGCTGGTGGGAGCTTTCTGTGAAAATGCATTTGACCAGTTTTGAAGAAGTCATTTACGGATACGCTTCCAGACAATCTTTATGGCTGCTGGAAAGGGGAATAGGGCATGGGATCAAGGAAGGAGAGATGTTCACTGCTCAAACTCAGTAAATGCAAAAGGAACGTTAATCTAAATGTAACTTCCTGCAAAACTTTAAAAGCAAGCCTACAAAGGCTTTCTGTGTTAAAGCTGTGTCCTTCGATGTGCTTAGCCAGGCTTAATGGTGCTGCAGGCTAATGCCCTATCCATTCACCGTCACGCTAGTTGAGACTATGTGTAATTGCAGAGGAACAGGTCTCCTTTGGTCCCAAAGGGAACTACAGAACAAGCACAAGTAATGAAACTACTTTCTTCTGGACTCGTGTCCCTTGGATCAATTCATTTTTCAAGTCAGTTATAGATGGAGTTTTTTGCTGACTCCACGTATACCAAAAAATTTTCTCTGCTTTCTTTCCCTAAAGCCTTTCCCCTTTTCCCCACACTGAGTATTTGGCAGCATCCAGCTGCAGAAAATAGAGAGCTGCATTAAACATCACCAGGGTTTTGTAAACTGCCACCTTTCTTTCTCCAGCGTCCTATTTCTAAAACACTCCCAGGAAATTCCTGATCTTTGAGAGCCAGGAAACATGGGCACGTTCAGTCACTAAAGTCAGTCTAAGACAAAAGTATTGATGTAGCATCATTGTGTGGTACCTGTACCATCAAAACCCCTCGCTTTTTTCCTTCTCCTGCATGTATAGCAAGGAAGTGGGTTCAGTAGTTGCGTGAGGATTTCCTTTTGTGTGTATCCTTGAATCTCCTGTGTAGTAGGTGAGCTGTGTCTCCGAAATAATCTCAGGGAACCTGTGCAAAGCCCCTCTCTGTGCCTCTATGGCCAGCTCAGCACTTTGCAAAAAGTACGTGGCTTTGCCTCTTACAGACCTTAAGTTGACTATTTCCCAACTTTGAAATATTGCTTGAAATCTTTAGTAACTTGAAATAATAGAAGGCTTCAAAAGCTGCTTTCTAGAAGCCTTTATGACACTTGGAAATATATCTCTATATATTTAACTCCCATGTGAGGGCACAAAGCATTCTTGATTTAGAGGTGTATCCATGCAGCAGTATTAGTTTTGGAGGGTGAAAGTTGCTTTTGCCAGATATTGCACCTAAACTGTGGATAAAGTATTATTTATCCCATCCGATTGCATTTCAGGGTGGGTTTTGGTCCTTTTCTTAGCACACGGTCATAGTTGTGCTGCTCCAATGTCAGCTAGGAGACACTGCTGAGATTAGAGAGATCTGAGCTGTTTGACCTACGTGGATTACTATAAAGAGGTCAAAGATTTTTATTCTACATTAGAACAGTAGGTTAGAATCACTTATTCATTTTTTTTAATAGTAGCTTATTACAAAAGTCTCAGGTTTTACCACTGGTAAAATTATTCAGAGGATGCACCAAAGATTTTAAAGCAGAACAAATATCAAAGCAAAAGGGATTTTCAGCTATCAGAGTTCCTGAGCGATACATTTGAGGAAGATTCTTTTGTTTTACACCAGTTGTTTACCTTCTTAGTTTTATGTTGCAAGTCTTGTGCGTTTTGGTTTGTGGTGCATTGAAAGATGACCATATGTAGGCTTTCATGCCATAATCTATTAGGTACACTCGAGCAAATAATCTAATTATAGGTTGACTTTTCCTTTCTCTGTCTTTCTTAAAGTATTTTTCAAGATATTCTAAAGGCTGCCACTGGCAACACCACCTCAGAAAAACTTTCAGATTTTGCTGGAAAACTGCATTGCTCAAAAGAAGAATGGAAATGTATTTTAACCAAGGCATTTAATTTCCCAAGTTCTTAATTAAATCAGTCCTTGCTTAATTTTCTTTTTCTTATTTTTTCCTTGCATCAGCTTTCCTTTTAACGTTCTAATGAAGAGCTATGAATCTGGTGTCCATAAGAGGAGCTTTTATCACTATATTTTGTCTACAAAATTCTCCTGGCACTTAACCATGAATTTTTCATTTCTTTTCAATATTTTCACTTTTTTCACTATTATTCAATATTTGCTGTTAAACTAAGCCGTCTTCTTCCCATGATAATATTTGTCCACCTAAATATTTCCATTATCTCCAGCAGCACTAGTCATGACTAATTAATTTCTGCAAGACAGCAAGCCTTTCAGCCACAACAAGCTTGAGTACAGTATGTGGGAAAAACTTTTGGTCCTTTTGCTCCCACAAAAGCTGATGAGTAGAACAAGCATGTTTGTCCCAAGCGCTGATGACATTAGTATCCTGGAGACTGTTTTCTCTCCTTTTAAGATAGAGGAGGACTTGGAAATTTTTCTCTCTCTGGGTAGAAAAGCGTCAGCCACACTTCCTATAGCTTCAACATGTACATACAACACAGGGAAAGTAACTATCCACTTCCTCCATCTGCCCTGGGGGTGCCACACCAGGAGCATCCTATTTCCCGACCCTGTGACTATTGTTTCCTTACGTGCAGTACATGGGAAAGAGACATTTCCATATAGCATCACTTTACTCTCCATCCATTAGGTACTCTCTGGATGGTATACCTTGTGTTACACCCATTGAGAAATATGCTTGTCTTTGTTAACAACAGGGAAACAAATCAGCTCAAAACACAATTTTCAAAAGGCGCTTTTCCAGATCAGGTTGGAATAGGCGAGAAGAGCTCCTTCACACTATTTCCACTGGTGTGTTAATGAAACATTATGAACAGGCAACTGCTGCAATAAAAACTCAAGCACATCAAAGTATGTCTCTTATAAATCAAACTTTGCAGGGAAGTAATGCTTTTTGGCGGCTTTGACGTTTAAGAGCTGGATGCACACACTACCCATATCTGGTGTTTCATTTTGGCTTTGTCTCTACATGGTCTGATAGAAGGTAACCAAAATTGAGTCTGTTGTTTTGTTCAGTCCCTGATCTTTCCCCAATACTTCACCGATCTTTCCCCAATACTTCCCATCCCTATTGCCCTCGGAGCCCCCTCAGCCTGGCTCCTGCAAGGCCAAGCCCTTGCACGAGTTACGAGGGTGGCATTGCCACCGGCAAGGCAGAGTCAGACCAAGAGTGCTGAACGTTATCGTCCCTGTCAGGTTGGCTGTTGTCCCTTTTCTTTCTGGGAAGCTACTTATCGTGTCTTGCCTTCAAGGACAGTATTTCATTGTGATTTGTGTGGAACAGCAAGGAAATGGAGATCGAAGTGATCAGCTGCTGAATTGTGTGTCCTTTACCTTTTGTTAGAGGTGTTAGTTCACATCTTCATGAAGGATGTATTACGTGATCATAGAAATAGAATAGATTTACCTCTTTTTAAATGCCTTTTATCAATTTCCTCTTGCCATAAAGTATGAATTATTGACAAACCCCAGGCCTTCTGTCACACCTACCTCTCTGGTTTAATAGCCCTCTCCTGCATGCCCTTGTTGCTATGGTGCTCCATTTCACAGCCACAATGCATTATATATTGTAATAAGTGACATATGCTCAAGGCAGCCCGAAAAGTCGGCACATTGGCAATTAATAACTTTGAATTCTTGACTTCAGCAAAGTTTTTTGAGGGCATAAGGCAACCAAAGTGTTGACAGGAATGGCAAAGGTGCTCATGAGATAATTCCCAGGATACCTACCATTTGAAAATGCGTCATGGGACAAGGAATTTGCCTAGAAGCAAGGAAAATATTGAATGTGTGCAGCAGAGAGACAGATCTCTCAGGTATAGGTTATCATATTTTATTGACGTTTTTAGTTAAAAATAAACAAACAAACCTATGTCTTATGCCGGTTTCCTTCTGGCTCATAAGTATGAAATTGGCAGAAAACATGATGTCTTAAACGTGTGAGATCTCCGAGATTTTTGTGCAGCAACTTGAAATGAAAAGTCTGGAATTTTTCAGAGAGGAAGAAAATAAAACCCAGGAATCTTTGCATTACCTCTTTTGTTAGGATAACAACTTCTATTCTGTATCTTTATTGCGTGCAGAACTGCCAGGATTATTAAAAAAAAAAAAATAAAGAAAGAAAATCAAAATTTCTGTCTTGGGAATTGAACCTTCAGTGTATTCCTGTGTAAGTTAATGAGGTGGTGCTTCCACTTGTTTAAGAAGCTAATGGACAACTGTCCATCTAAAAAGCATTTGCAATCACAGTATATTAACATGTACATTCATTGTAATACAAATAAAAAAAATTAGTAAAGCAACATTTATTCACGACTACTAATATTGATAACAACAACACATGTGTTATTAATGTGCAGTAAAGTGAAATAATATAAATATATGAAGTAGCATTTGACAGGAGCTGCTAGAAAGTGTTGAGAGAAATGGGTCCAGGTGTAACTCAATGCTTGCTACGTTAAAACACAGTTGTCAGGGGTCATTTTAGAAGATCATTTCTGCTAATGCCATGCTGAAGCAAAATACGTTTAAGTTGTCCAAAACCTTCGTGGGTTTTTTTTTTTTAACCTCAAAGTGTGCAGTATAAAAGTGAGAAGTAAGCCTGGTCTTAATGTAAAGATACTGTTCTCACAAATTAATGAAACTGAAGGCCCCCAGCTCCCCTGGTGCTCGGTTGGGCATGCCCTGTAATGAGCCACCCACCCTGCTTTCTGCACGCACGAAAACACTGGTAACAAAATGGTCAGAGCTGGCCAAGTCTGTTATGAGCATCTTAGGGAAAATGTTGAGTGTCCAGAAAAGCCTTGGTGAACCTTGAAATTTCTGGCAGTGGCAAGTTCCCTGCAAGGCATAACCCTCTCGGGAAACCCTCCAAAAGGAGGGGTTTATATCTGTTTGGGGTTTTTTTCACATTTGCTTAGCCCTGTCATCGCTGTTTTTTCGAGGTTGAAATCCCCAGCCCTTTTCTGGCTGCCTGGTGGTTGTGCTGAGCTGATTCCCGGTGCCGCGGCGGCTGGCACCTCACCCGGGCAGGCGGTGGGCACCGCTGCCCGACAGAGGTTACGGCGCTGCCGCTTCCCCCTGTCCTGGCTGCCAACTGTCTCCTGCCGCCGGCCCGTGAATGAAGCAGACATCGGTGTCTACCTTACCTTTTCCCTCGTGTCAGCTCGTGGTGTTTATCTAGTGAGCCAGAGTAACCTTAAAAATAACTCTTGGGAAGAAGTCTAACACCAACTTCATGCTGTCTTTAACCTCAGGCAGCCTGTTGTCAGCAAGAGACTTTTTAATGATTTTTTTTTTTTTAAATTTTTTCCCTATGCCAGCTTTTTTTCTACGAGATAGCACTGTACTGAGAACTAGAGACACAGACTGTATTCCCAGCTCTGATGTTTTTGGTACTTCTCCTGATCCTCTTCCAAAGCTTCCACCATGTAGCTGGCATGTCATACACCACCTCTCTTGGGCAGCAATTGCTCTTTGCTGCACGTTTTTACACCACCTAGCAAGTCTCCACTGGGGTCTCTGGTTACATGCAGAAGGTAGATAACAATACTAAAGGGAAATGGCTAATGAGACCAGTCCCAGTATTTATTTTTCAAAACATCCTGCTAAAAAGTCTTATTAAGAGGCAAGAGGGGAAGATAGCCAAAAGCACAGGCTTTGTTTTAGCAAGAGCTAAAGTGATGTGTGTGTGTGCACTGTGACTGCCAGGCAGAATTTAACCCCGTGGAAACTTTTGATACGTTAAAATGTGTTTTCAACCCAAATTGGACAAAAGGCTATGTTTTGAGAACCTTACATTAAAATGCTCCCCTAATGCATTTGGAACTGCTGCTGTTTCGGTCATGTCAGATCATTTTCCAGAGTGTAAAAGATATTTCCTTGCAGGGAAAGAAAACAGATATCTTCTTTGGAATAGGGTCAAAACATTATGGTATAAACATCAAATGATATCCATTATTAAGTAGGCTATATAAATAGCAATTACCGCTAAGTTTTTCAAATCATGAAATCAGTGAATAATTTAGGTTAGAAGAGACCACTGGGAGGGTTAAACAGTCCGGCCTGCTGCTCAGAGCAGGGCTAGCTTCAACGAGCAATCAGCTTGCTGGGGGGCTCGTCCAGCTGAGCACTGACCACCTCCAACGATGGAGACTCCACAGCCACTTTGGACAACTGTTGCAGTGCTTAAGCTTTTCACGGTGTTTTGTTTGGGTATTTTCCACAGCTCTAAGTTCTCTTGCTGTGATTTATGAACATTTCTTCACTCTTTTACTGCCCACCTCTGAGAAGGGTCTGGCTCCGTCTTCTCTGGACCCCCCATCTAGGTGGTTGAAGACCGGAGCAGGTTGCCCTTTCTCCTTCTCATCTTGAGGCTGAGCAAGCCCGGCTCCCTCAGCCCTTCCTGTAAGTTGTACGTTCCAGCCTCCTCCATCAATACCTCTCCTCTAGTCAGGGACAGCGTTTGGGACACTGCACATCCGACGTGGCCTTGCAGGTGCCCAGTGGAGGGAAATAATTAACTCCCAACCTGCTGGCAACCGTCTTGCTCAAGCTGCCCAGGATGAGGGTGCGGGGCTTGCATTTGCCGCTGAGCTCCTTGAGACTCCCCTGCGTCCATCCTTGCAGCCTGCCACATTCCCTGAACAGTAGCCCTGCCCTCTGGTAGATCCTCTGCGCACTGCAGTGTGGTGTCAGCACAAATTTGCTGAGAGTGCATCTTTTTCTAGTTATTTTGGTCCCTGGGAGAGATACATTAGTCCCAGTATTGACTCCTAAGCATGCCGCTCATAACTGGCCGCTGGTTTGAACCACTGCCCAATTTAAGCCAGCAGTACAGTTCAGATTTTCACCCATGCCTAAAGAGAATTAATCCTTATAGTGATTATAATATAACGATTATACTCTAATTTTTAATACAATTAAAGATGAAGGCAAACAGAATCAAAATGGCAGTGTTGGCATGTTTTCCAGAATTGAAATGGGGTTTCATCATACTTTAAAACTGGTAAAAGTTATTTTGATATATTAATCTTTCCTTTCTCTGCTTTCCATTTAAAATTAAGAGATTGCCAGAATCAAATTACAAATTATTGCATTTTCAAATAAAATCAAGTATATATATATACTTTAAAATTAAGCAGACTCTCTCTGCCTGTTCTGAAAGTAATATTAAGATATAAGAACGATCCTTTGAATTTTTAAAGGAGAGTTTCAGGATAATTTTTTTTTTTTTTGTTAAAGCAGAGAGCCAGATATGGTTGCCAGCCTGGATCTGAAATCATGAACACCAAGGAATAATAATACACTGTTGCTCAGTTTCCTGCTTTTATTGGCTTGCCTGAGTGTTATGGCTGCTGTAGGGTATCAGTTCTGCTGAGAATGTGTTTGACAGCAGCCAGACAGGTTCCTGCTGCAGAACCGGCACGAGGCCGGCATCTGAGCTGCTACTGCTTGAAATTCAACAAGGCGTTTCTCCAAAGCCAGTCTAAAGGTTGTAATGGCCAAGATTTATCTTGGTAATTTTGGTCTTGGCCCATTGGAGGTGTTTCTTAGCCTTCAGACATGCTGCTGGTCAAAGCTTTCCAGTGGGATGTGAGCCATAGACTTTCTCAGTCGTCGTAGCTGAGTTATTTTGCTACTCAGCTATGCAGAAGCAGCAGGCCTTTAGGCTAATTAATAAATCATCAACGCATTTGTGGTGTGAAAAATGAAATATTTATGCTTGCCAGAGTAATATTTCTGTCTTGCAGCCCCATGCTCTGTTGATGCCTGATGGAGGATGAAGTAAATACCAGCTGGTATAGAATGAGCAGAATATAATTACTTTGTACAAAGTTAACTGAATATTAAAAATAGAAGTCACAGAAGCTAGCAAAAAGGGAAAAAAATATATATACATTCCTGAAAGGCAGGGCTTAGCCAGTACATGAAGGGAACACTTGCCTAACTAGTGCCGTGGGGATAGAGAACCTGCAGGATCCATATTGTGTACAAATGTGTCACACAGAGGTCTTTTTGCAGAGCAGTTAGTGACCAGCTGGAGTAGTTAAAAGGCCTGAAGGGAAGCCAAGGATGCTCTAATGTTCTAGTCGGTCATCATTAGGGGACTAGTGAAGGACTTAAAGCATCAGATGTTGTTGCTTTTCAAAAACCTGTCCACTATTAAAAGAAAGAAAATATTACCCCTCGGTTTTAAGGCAACCAGGAGCTAGTTTTGTTCTTTGTGTTCTGACACAATAGTAGATTTAACGGAGCTGTGCTGGGTGTGATTTTTGCAATCACTGCCCCAGTCCTCCTCCATGGAGTGAATGTGTGAGCACCAGGCCAATCAAACCCCTTGAAGAAAAACATTCTCATGCAACATAAAGAGGATTTAACCCCTTATTTGAAGTGGAGACTCTTTACAATAATCAGCTAAAAGCGATCTACACAAAGGGCTGATTTCACATGCTGGCAGTTACAATCAGAGGGATTGAAAGGGCGAGCCATCAAAAAGCTATCCAGACAGGTGGAGGGGTGGCATTGCGTGGGTCAGACATCAGCCTCCCCCGCATCTCCCAGCTCTAATTTCAGGCATTTTTTTTCCTGCACAATTTAGCCTGACTCTTTCCCGTTGTTTTGTGTGCACAGTCTGAGGTTCTGATAAAAGCCAAATGTCCAAAATCCAGGAAGAACATTCAGCTCTTGTGAATTTTTTTATTTGCTTTCACAGCCACGAGAGGTTACGTTGTTCAGGTGTTCAAGTTCAGTTGAGCAAAGGAGTCTGTGTCTCAGCCAAACCTCAATGCCAAACCCTTGACACTGGTGATACCACCTATTATATATGTTCAAGTTTGGTGATTTACAGTAGAGTCAGTATGGAAGGACAGGATTCTAACATGGATTATTGGTCTGTTTTGCAGTGAAGCATTTATTTTAAAATAGCAAAAGAACATACTGTTCCTTTCTGGTCTTGACATTTCTGAAGTCAGCCAAGAACCTGAGGTTTGCCCCCAAGACAGTGGCCGGCTCATCAACCTGTTCCTCTTATGGGGAGCGTTCGGCATCAAGAGGAAGAAAAAAAGGTTTGCAAATTGTGGAGCGTATAGCATTGCTGTTACTGTTAAATAATACAGTTGTCTTTGATGTATCATCAGGGCCATGCTACGATTGACTCGTTACCGTGGCACAAAGCTGTGTCACGGCCACATGCTCTCTGCCCTGGAGCTCCCACCTGGGAGTGGAGGAAGCTGGAGTTTTTGCCCCTTTCCTCCCCATCACTGTGAATGTGCGAGCATCAGGGCAGTCATGCAGCGAGGGCAAGTGGCACGCAGGAAACTGAAAGCCCCGTTCCCATGTGGCAGCGGCAAACATGATGCAGCCGGGTCCCCTCAGTCCCCTCCCCATCAACCTGCCTGCTCATTAGGATTTGAATGAGCCAGTAGCATAGCTACAGAGAGGGTTGAATGTACCCCTTTGCACTTGTCTGTCAGAATAAAATCAACTGCATTCAAGGAATTTGAGAAATAGGTATAAATATTTCAGGAAGAGGTAAATTTAAGATCTTCAAATGCTACTTTAAAAGGGTGCTGGACCATTTGAGACTACCCCTTTTAAACAGAAGAATTACAGAAGTAGCAAATGATATCTCTTCTCTTCCCTATTTGCAACAGGGATTAGAACTAAATGTCATATTTTAGGTCCATGCTTCATGTTTGCTTCTACAAGAACAGACAATTTAAATGTCAGTTATTATAGCTTGTCAATAAATTTCAGAATCTAAGCAAATCTGGCAAACATGACTGACAGCTACAAATTAATTTAGCTTTGTTAAATAACCAGCCAGCACTGCACTGCCATTGCTGACACGCATCAGAGTATAACACTAGTAATTCAGAGTGTGAGCTGTTGTGTTGTCATGAAATACAAATTATGCAGATTCTACTCATCTCCTAGGAAGAGAGAAAATCTTTGAGGCTGTGATGCCCTTTAGGAGAAGTAATTAGTAATCCAAAAAAGCTCTATGGTTTTATACTTAACAGAGCAGTAGTATGGTTTAAAACAAAGCGGGCTATCATCAGTGCATGAAATCATAACCGCTAGTGTGGGTGGTAAAAATTAGTATTTGCTGCTTAGAAAGAAAAGAAATATTGTGGAAATGAAGGCCCTCACAAAGTTAAAAGAGTCAGTCAAAAGCCAGCACGAGCAACCACTAGGTAATCAGAAATTTTGAATATGAAGCCATTTATTTAAGCACTTTAAAGTCACAATAGACTAAGTACAGGCGTGTGTGAAACACTAGGCTATATCCACACTGGGGTGTTGTACCTGAAAATAATAATAGTATTAGTCTTCCCGGTTAGAATTGCCAGATGCTTTTGTGGTAGAGCATATGATAAACAGTTTTCTTGACAGGAGTATTATTAAAAAAAAAAAAAAAAAAAAAGCAAAACTGGGTAGGGGGGG
>VYZM01002849.1:558602-648028 GCA_013398915.1 Dromas ardeola
TTGATTAGAAGTTTTGCTGGCAAGATGATGCATAAAAAAAAAAAAAAAAAAAGAGCGAAACTGTGTAAGGAGGTGTTTTATTCAGAGCAGGTGGCCAAATAGGGGTGGTCTAAAAATTCCCAGATTTTTTCTTTGACTCATCATAGAATCGTTTAGGTTGGAAAAGACCTTTAAGATCATCAAGTCCAACTGTTAGCCTAACTCTGACTACTAATGTTGTTAGCTGGCTGCATTGGATCATAACCCATACCAAGTACCCAAGGGAACATGGGTGTTCCTCTCACTGACATAAATCAATGGTCTTGTCTTCAAAGCTTTCATCCTCTTCCAAGGGCAGTAGGCTGTGGCCCTAATGTTGTAGACGTCACCCACGATATTTAGCGGGGTTTGCCATGAAGCCCAGCTAATGAGCAATTCAGAACCTCTCCCCCTGTGTGAAACACTGTGTAGGAGTTGTTCTACACCTGCTGAAGATTGATTGGAGTTGTGTGCTTAGGCATGTGCGTATGATTAACTTTCCTGCTGAGCTTTACATCGCTGCAATTTTAAGGTTTGATTCTTTTTTCTTTTTCCTTTTTTTTTTTTTTTTAAAGTCTATTTGGTTTTAATGACCACATATTCTTCCCACACAGTTATTAGGGATTAACATGGGTAGCATCTTTCACTGTTCAGCTCCGTCCTCAGTCTTTCCTGTTAGGGATTTGCAGCTTGAACATTTCTTTGATATAGATAGGATGAGTTTACTAATTTATCATGTCAAAGCTATGATACAGCTATGAAATAGGATTGGTTTTGATCACAACTGACATAAGTTGATGTGGAGCCTCCCTCTGTCAGAGCTGGCACGATGTCCATTTCCGCACTGATTTGTAGGGAAACAGATGCCACTGTATGTATTCCGCTCAAATTCTCCAGAAGCATTTGACTTTTTTGTTTTCCTTGGGTTTTTTATTTGTTTTGTGTTGCTGGGTGATTTTTTTCTTCTTAATGGGTGATTTTTTTCTTCTTAATTTTTCTCCGTTTGACAGAGTGTTTTGAAGAAGGCAAGGAAATTCTAGCTGTACTTATCATAAAGCTACTCCTCCACCTGCAGAAGGATTCAGGCTGTATCCTTCTCCCACAGAAAGCATAAAGTCATTAATCTACAAAAAATACAAAAGGCCGCAGTTATCTCAGCTGGCTGTTAGACCCAAGGTTTAATGATGATGGTGCAAATTTTGGCGCTATTAATTATTTCATGGAGACGTCTAGGAATGTTTCTGTCATTTGAAGCATTTTAAGAGGCCAGTCAGCAAAAGTTAACTTTGGGGCTATAAAGGATCAAATAATACTCCAATTAAAGATTTTGTACTTCAGTAAAGAACCTGAGAGAGTAAAGCAGGGGGAGGCGAGATTTGTGGATCTCAGAGGGGAAATAAAGATATTCTAGGAGAAACAGAGGGACTGGATCATTTAAATAGTCAATTTTATTTAAAACCATTCAACCACAGTATGACTGATGTACTCTGTAATTCATTTGGACTTTCAGAGCTGTTGTGAAAGCAGGTTTGAAAGCACTTGAGCGATATTCTGAGGGGAGAATGTGGCAAAGTGGTTGCAGTTTCTCTGTATGCTCTAGCAGCCACCTCATCATGTATTTTAAAAGTAACCCTTTCTCGTTATTTGCCATTCATCTGGCTCGGCATCCCTCAGTCGGATTGCCATACGGTTGTAGTACCAATTGGATTTGCCTGAGCATTTTGAAACTCCAGCTGTTTCTTTAAGGTCCAAAATAAGGGATGGTCTTTGTTTTGATGAAGACTGCCATGTGGCAGCCGAGGCAGTGATATCGACACAGAGAAGAAGGTTCCTTGAAAGTCAGGAAGTGTTTTGAAAGTTTTCAGTGCTTGCTTAGGCCATTTTCCCTGGCTGTAATCTTAATAAACTAAAGTTAAAGGATGTAAACTTAATAAACTGAAGAAATTCTATGAATTTCAGTCTTTTCAAAGCCTACGAACAACCCTGTGACATCTTTAGTTCCAATCACAGGAGCCTTATCTCATCATGCGTTAAATGAACGTGTTATGACAAATAATGCAATATTTACCACTGTTAACATGTTATGTTGCTAGGTTCAGTGCTTCATCTGGGCCATCCAAGGGCTCAGAGTCCCTGTGCGTTTGATAACCACTGTAGTTAGCTGATGAAGTTTGCATGCCATAAACATGTCAGGGTTTGGGTTTTGTTTTTTTTTTTTTTTTATTCTCTTCCTAAGAAAACAATCATCCAGGAAAAAAGTGTGGTATAAATAGAACATGTAATGAAATTGGCCGGAGTCTGAAACTCATCAATCTGGAACTCATAGATGCTGTAAACCCAACAGGTAATAGATAAAAGGTCATCCTATTTCATGGACATTGCTTTAGATAAAATAGCTGTTAGAGTTAATAATTCTCACTATAAATCTTACTAACATAAAGAGCTCAGTTATAGAACTGTAGTTATTTTTATATCAATGACCTTAATTATTAATATGAACCCTTCACTGTAACAGATTTTGCTCTGTCAACTGTACGCCCAGAGTTTGGAAGTCCCCAGAATGACCACTAGGGAAAGGAGTCCATATTATTACAGTATTTAATTTGCATTGGGTACCTTAAATGTACAATGGACCAGGTCTATCGTAATTGGGATCACCATCAAATCACAACGTCGGCAGGGAGCCGTATCAAGCACAATCGCTTTGGAGTCAGAGCCTGGTTTCAGCCTCGATTTACCTTGAAAAGAGCTTTCAGACCTGAAGAAGGACCTGTGTAATTTTTTGTGTGCTTTCAAATGATATGCGTTGGCCTAATGAGAGCTACCACCTCCCCATATGAGTGTGGCTTCCATGTAAGATCATGTTCACACAAGTTAAATCCATTGGTTAAAGATAAGATCGGGCTTGAGCAGCAATCTGGTCAACGCTTCATATGGGCCACGTTTAATCTGCCTACGCTGCTTGAGTTTTCGGGTGTAACATGACCTCTCACTCTTCTGAAGCCACAGAGACGGACTAAGGTGGTCAGTGTTCAGTGTTTAGTTTGAGTTAAAGTGTAAGTGTCTGGTCCTGGGTTGTTTTGTCAGCATTATGTGCAAATATAGAACATTATTCTCATTTATGGAAAGCTTGCTTTATTTTTGCACTGCCTTGTGAAAAAACCTGAAATTTTTCTGTCTGCTTGGAGGAAGCCTGAGAACCACCTTGGGGGATCGGGGGCTAAGTGTCGGTAATTTACCTTAGTAGGTCTCCAAAATGAGCTCACTGGAACTTATCACAAATGTAACATACGTCTCCCGTAAAGATTATCCTCCTCCTCTCTGCCTGGAAAGAAAAAGCAAGGAATTACAGGGAAGATGTCAGGTAATCTCTAGGTTACTGCCTTGCTAGCTGCGACTTCATTCTGGTATTATCTTGTGTTTTACTACTCAAAGATAAACGTTCCGTCTCTCTTAGATCATCAGTTTCCTTTCGCAGCATCAGACGGGGCTTGCTCTGGGTATCACACCAGCCATTTGTTCCAGGATTAGCAAACTCTTTCTCCTTTCCTGCTGTGTTCATGAGAGAAAAGCGGATTTGGGGTTATTTTTTGAGGCTCCAGGACTTAGATTAATTGGTCAAGAGGTCTGATTCAAATTTCTATAATTGTGCAGCCAGCAAGTGTCCACTGCATGTGTTTATTCTTCCACTTTGAGCCAGGGGGCCGGGATGAAGTTTCTTAGTTTCTGAAAATAGGAAGAAACTGTTGTTGCTTCACTTCCTATGCAAATGAGGCACATTGCATAGGAAACAGGTCAATAGACTTAAAATTTACTTAAAGATGGAGGGGCAGACAAAGTATATGATCCCTTAGGTATCAGTTGATAGGTGTGCGTCAGCAATAGCTTATAGGTGTGAAAAGGTAAATGCAGTTCTATTTTTTGGACCTTCAAAACTCAAGATTATAATTTCTGTGCTCATTTTTTTCCAACTCTTGCTTTGAGTAAGAAATAACAAGAAAAAAAATGAAATTTGCATTACAGTAGGGTACTTACGTGCAAAGCACCCAAGAAGACTTTGTAACAAAAAGCAAATAAAAAATAACTTATAAAACATTCTTCACTAGCATACTGGATTTCTTGGTGTTTAGTTAAAGGCGGAACTATGTGAACTGTTATGCTTTATTAAGTGACATTAGTAGAGAAGGAGCTAGGGGAAGTAAAAGGAGAAGAGCTGTAAGAAACTAATGGAGTTAAACTCGCGAATTTAACACGGAACATTTCAAGTTTTCCCAAGGAGAGATAATCAAACCTTGCTAATCTATTTTACAAATTCTCATCACATAGGGATGATTATATTAAAATTAGTTCTTAGTAGAAAGTAGGATTCACTACCCATACTAATATGATAGATCTCCTAAACTATTTGCTTCGATGAATGTCCCTTTAGTATGGTTCAAGGCATCCCAAAAGCTTGCAGTGAACTGACAAAGGTGCCTTTGAACACTTTAATTATGCATGGCCATCTTTATCCTATTTAGACTGAGACTTACCTAGATTACATGATTGGTTAGCCTTTCAGAACAAGTTGACCCTTAAATTAAAATGTTGCCTCTTTGAAGACTGCCAATCAAATTAAAACAACCAGTCTCACTTTAACCTCTAAAACAAATTGTTTTTTAAGTGTTCTCTTTTAATGATCAGTTCCTACAAAATAATTTATAGTTGTCAGCGGTCCAACTAAAGAAATTCAAACTCAATTGAAGACTGAGGCTGTGATGGGCCCTTCTCCCAGCGCTTTCTGATCTTTGGAGCTATGGTTTTGGTAAGATCGTAGAACAAATTAGAATAATGCCACTCTCAAATTGGGTTGATGGCTGAGATGAACTAAATAGAAAGCCTGAAAACCGGTCCTCTTCTGACCACCATGTGAAGACTTCTAACTGCAGAGTCAAGTGTTATTCTTCCACTGTTTATTAAACTCTGGCACATTTGGGGAACTTTCCAGCATATGCCTAGTCCAAAGCCTTTAGAAAAATTTCTGTGTTTCCACCATGTCTTTGCAGCTGACTTTAAGTGTGAGACCCATGGTGGCAAGCTCTTCTTCTTCTTTTAGGTGTTTTGCAGGTGGTATCACACACATTGCAGGAGGCTCCCTGAGCCCTAGCATGTTCTGTGGCTCCGGAGAGACCACTGTTTTCTCTCCTTCTCTTTGTAAAGCTGAAGTTGATCTGGAGGCAGCAGATAAAACTGATGTACGTCCAGGACAGCACACTGTCTTTTTTTAAATTGGCTTTCTATACAGTCTTTTTAAAAAAGTATTCTGTAGCATGCTCTTACAGTGCAGCTAGCTGGCAGCAAATACTTTGTATATTTTTTGTAGTATTCCACATGCCACTTCTCTAAAACACTAACTGTAAGAGAATTTCATGTCTATATTGACAAAACTGATAATTAGCAGCTGATGTAAAATTCCTGCATAAAACTTCCACATCAATCCTTTAGTGTATGATAATAATGCCTTTCTATTACTCATATTGATTTAAGCCTCAGCATTGACAAACTGAGTTTGTATCAAAAAAATGTGTTGATTTAAAGCAGAGAGTTTTTCAAGTACGGCTGCAAAAGTTCTAAACCTCGGAGATATCCTGGCTGTTCATTACAAAATACCTGAGTCTACTTTTATTTTTACACAAATGTGATCAGTACATTTAAAATATTACTTTATTGTGAAATAGCTTTAGGCTGAAAATGTTTTTAACAATTAAAAGGTCTGTGTATGTCGTGATGAGGTAGGGGGAACCTGCTGGATCTTCGTTCTGGTCCTGGTTTTCTTGCTAGGAAAAAATTTGGTGGTCTCACGGAAGTGTTTCTCCCGTCGTTCACATTTCTGTCGCTTTTCAAACTATTTTATTACATGTGTAGTGCGTTTGAGATGATGCCCGTTATAGTCAGCATGCATCATCTGCACTATTGCAAACTGGTATTGCATCAGTGGCTGAATTTAGCTATACCTATTTCACTCTTTCCGTCATACACAGGCATAGGCTAAGACATGATTATGTGCCTGGGTACGGTTATTATTCTAGCTGTGCAGTTAAACTATGTCTCGGGCTTGAGCATTACATGCCCAGACCTCATGGACAAGTGTTTATGCAAAAGCTGGAAGCCCAAGCAAGCGCTGGTTGATGTGGCTATGCTTTCAATTTTAAATTAACTCAGCTGAAGCTCTGATTTAGATGCTGGCAAAACCTAATCAGAGTGTGTTTACCTGGACGTAATTCTTCAGTTGCTAGTGAAACCAGGAGAAAACTTAGTGCGTGAGAGAGGAGAGCATCAGCTTCAGTAAATACAGCCACAAAAAAACCCCAATAATGATAAATAATAAAAGGTACTGTAGCAAGGAAATAGCCTTTAATGCCAGTTCTCTATCCACTTCCATAAACTTCTGAGATGATACTTTTATCTGCCGCTTCCTTCTTTCCCATCTCCCACACCGTATGTAGAGTCATATATAATTTTTTATTAGCGGACACAAAAATCCTGTGATGCAATGGCCTAAATACAGAAGTGCAGTGAGGAAGGCTTTTCTTCCCCACTTAATGAAAGAGTTATTCCGAGTCTCTACTAGCTAACCTAGCTATATTGATTTCTGCTTCTCACATGTTAAGTAGGAAATTCTCTCTAGAGTTTATTTGTACTGGCTCTTTGTTGCCTTGAGGTTTCAGTAAATAGCTGACTTTCACCCAGAAGCTTCTTCTTTGTAAAAATCTTCTTTTGAAGAAAGCAAATAAATGGCAAACGGGTGAAAAGGTGTCTACTGTTTTAGAATTGCATCTTTTCAGGGATCTTCCCCCTTTATTTTTTGATATTACTTTACAATTGGTTAAGAATTTCTGTATAGGTCTGGAGGCATTTCATCATTTGAAAGACTGATGAGTCGAAAGCTTATGCAAATAAATTTTGTCTATATTTGTACTTTCATCTGTTTCCAAGTACACCTTGGCAGAATACTCCTTTTTTCTCCCTGGTCATCAAAAAATTATAATGGTGACTTCCTCTAAAGCTTTCCTTGCTGTCTCTGATCTTCTGGACTCTTCAAGTGTTACTGGTGTAAACTGAAATTGCTTTCAAAAGCCCTTAATTGGTTTGTCCTGGCTTAGCATATGACTTGTAGCATTTTTGGAGGTTTTGTTTGGTTGTTTGCTTAATCCTCCCATAACTGTCTTGTTGATCTAGGCCACTGTAGATCAAGTGTTGCAAAAATGACACCATGACATTCTGCGCTTTTCTGTTTGAGCAAAAAACCATCTGTCTGGAGTCTTGGGGGGATCACAACTTAGACACTTCAAAGAAAGGGTCTTTAGGTGATTTAACCTCTTGATTCTAATTAGACTATGTAGATAGATGTGTATCTTCTCTAGTTCATGGTAAATGAAGAAGATACTTTGAAGAGAAAAAGCTATGATTATACACACACACACACACACACACACACACACAGAAGCCCAGCAATTTTAAACACACTTTGATTTTCTACCATTTTTACTTGACTGTTGGAGTATGCAAGCAGAATAAAAATTAAAATGCTATTAGATGACATTAGTGTTGACCACAAAGCAACTGCTTTCAGAATACCGTTCTCATGAGGATTACTATTGCATAATTATTTGCAAAATGGTTTGGTTTTGTTATAACCTTTTCTCTTTTATTGTTTGAGGTTTACCCAAATCTATGTAATTGATTTTTTTTTTTTCCTTTGTATAATAATGTGTTGAGGGAACTTCTTCAGTGACCTATAACCCCGCCTGCGTGATGCTTCTTTTTACTTTTGGCCACTGCAGTTTTGAGCCACTGGACAGAGGATAGGTTTCAAATGTAAATCTCAAAGGATTTAACCTCTTCAGAAGAAAGTTTTGATTTACTGAACAACAAACTCCTCGTTTAGCTTCATATGCGTAAGAATGATTATTGCGGTTGGTTTCTAAGCCTCGCTTATATGTTGCTTGGAAATCCCACCTTCTTAAAAAACAGCACACTTGAAGTGTTCTTTACCCAGCTCATTATTGCAGAAAATTCATTAGTCTGGCCATATATTTGGGGAAAATGGGAATGCTATCTGAAAAGATTAATCCTTGGCACACAATCCTGAAAGCAGTCAAGTCTGGGAGAAAAGGTTATGACTGAAGTTTGTCTTGATTCGAGTTTCTCTGAAGGGCAGAACTGACTTCATTAATACAGTCCATGGAGAACATGGGGGAGCTCTACAGCTCCGCTGGGTAATGCCCCTACTAAGGGCAGTTAATGAGTTAATGCAGTTTTATTTCAATGTGCTTTAAAAAAAATGATATGTTTTAACACCACCCCTCCCAACCCATCTCAGAACACAGTAAATTAGAAAATAGATTTCAAACATGTTTCTGTGTTCTTCCACTATAAAAAAAAAAAAAAAACAAAAAAGGACTTTTAGGAAAAAGTTTCAGAAATAAGTTGCAAAGAGTTGGACATCTTTTCCCCTTTTTTCATCCCTCCCTAGCTGTTGCAGCATTCCCTCGGGAAGTCACAGGCTCTGCAGGGAATGTCAGAAACGTTGTTTTGGGGGATTCTTTTTCTTCGTGCTGGAGAAGCCAAAGTCGGGATATGGCTAATTTTGTAGGTGCTTTGGAAAAAAATCTTCTAACTATGTGCAAAGACACAGTAAGGTTAAGGGCATTTGCCATTTTCCTTTAGGGAGAAATTGTTCGTGCTGAGGTTATAGTCCCTTGCCTGGTTTCTCTCTGTATCAGGGTTAATGTTAAGGTTGTATTCACAACAGAAGCTGAAACACGGCGAAGTTTAATTTCTCCGTCTACTGCAGAAAATTGCTCATAATTTTTTGATCGCCATTTAGTCTTGCTAAGGTCACATTCCCCAGCTAAACTAGGCTCAAACATATTTAGTCATCCATATTTAAGGCTGATAGCAAACAGTATTTTAACTTCAACAAGTATTTCTAGTTCAGGATCCGCGTCAGGGTTTAAGCCAGGGTTGTGGCTGGTTTCTGGAAGATGTGAACTGACCTAATTGAGGACTGTCCTGCAGGATGAGTGCCCTTGCCCAAGGGATCCCAGAAAATGGATCCGTTTGCTCAGCTTAGTTTATAGAGACGACTGGTCACTATTAGTTATTTAGATGTGGAGTGCGGAGTTTGGTGAGCCGTGTTTAAAACCAAAGACACCAGGCTGTATTTAGTAGTTGCCCCTTCAGTGGCACTTGGGCTCTACTTACTCTTGTGGCTGATGGGGACTGCTTGAGTAGGATTTGTCACAGTGATGGTCCATCGTTACTTAATTGGGGTTTTGAGATCCCATGAAAAACAGGATTGAAAACACAAACCCTCACTGACAAACGCAAGCTCCAGTCAGTAGCAGGTATTGTTCTATTTTATTTGCCATCCTTGGGAAAAAGAAGTACAGTATGTTACAGCATTGTTTTACTGAAAGGCTTAATAGACTTTACGTTTCAAAAGCTTCCAAGTAGTTTACCAGGTTGCAATTCATCAAGAAATGCATTTGATGTTGGTCCAAAAGGCACTTTCATAACTTGTTCTTTCTCTGGGAACGTAATTGAACACAAAGTAAAATATCCAATTGCTAATAGGTTGATAGGATAAAGGTTTTTTTTTTTTTGTTGATGGGAAGAGAACAGAAATAATCCTAAAGGCGCCTTTGCCAAGTGTCTGGGGACAGGGGTGTCACTCGGGGTCCGGTGTTTATGAGCTGTCAATAGGGGCAGGGACATAGGCAGTCTCCTTCACTTTCCCATTGACTTGCAGGCTGGGTCTGTCCAGGAGCAGAAAATCAGATTGTACTGGATGGAAAAGGGAAGGCAAGGGCTTTGCGAGGAGTCACGATACCAGGAGATGCACGGAGTCGGCAAGTTTCCCCGGCAGCCTCCACTAGGCATTAAAACTACCATGCCTTGATAGACATCTGAGAGGAAAATGGAGTCCCAGAGAGGCCACCTGTGAATTCAGGCAGCGTTATATGAAGATGAGAAATATAAAAACCAGCAGAGACGCTGGAGGTCTATTTCCCTAATCAAACAGATGCAAACGAGGTAAGCGGGAGTGGGACTGTCAACAACACTGTTTTGACTATTGAAAATTAATATATTTAGCATATAGAATTAAGTTTATGTAAGTATGTTATATCTAATTTTATTAAAAGCATGATATCTCTTTTCATGTGTTAGATAACTTAGCTGTGGAGGTTAGGTCTTTGACTCCCTGTTGGACTTTGTTGTGACAGCTGACAAGGGTATAATCTGTCTCCTGGCCGTACTGGAATTTGCTGTCTCTGCAACATCAACAGCCGAACAGGTCTCACCCTCCGCACCTCCGAGTGAAATTTCCTACTGGCTCATCACCCGTTTATAGCAATTAAAGTGCCACCGTGCAGAACGCATTGCGGCAGTGGCAAGCATGGCAGGTGGGTGAAGGTGGCCACTCAGGCGGCAACCTCTTGAGGTGCCATGAAGCTGTAACAGAGCAGCATCCCCAGTTGTCACCCACCCGTAGCAAGGGTGGCTTCCAGCACAGTGGCTCAGTAGACCAGGGATTGCCCAGACTGGGGCCTTTCCAGTGGTGTCTGGGAAAGTCGGTAGGATGTGACAGCAGTGGCTAAGCTGGTCCTTGTGCCTGAATGGGCTGGCAGTTGTAGGTGATGTGAACAGACTGACATCTTACCGTGCAGCAGGCTGCTTCGCTCCTGGCATCATAGGACTCCTTTTCAGTGTTTCATTAGCTTCTAGCTTAGCTGGTGATTAGTTGCTGGTAGGAGACTTGCAGTTCACGGCTATTTCATGCTGCCATTTGATCTAAAAGCTATTTCAAGTGAGTGCAAAAAAATTTGCCTTCTGACCTGCGAGGACCTAACATTTCAGCTCCACATTGGCGTCCAGGCCTCATGCCAGCGATACAAAATTCTGCATAGCCGATGTAGTCTGGGATGCGTGTGTATGTGTTTTACTTCATATCTAAGGGAACATGTTCCTAAACTTTATTTACCGATGGCAAAGTAGTTATTTAAGAGATAGTAATTAGGCACATTGAAATAGTTGACATGTATAATTAGTTTATGTTTATATAATACTTCTTAGGTGACATCAACAGTGTTCATATCAAATCGATTTGAGTCTAAAACTCAGTAAATATTTTGGTTTCTAATTATTTTAGTTTGGATTTTAAAAATAAAAAACAAACCTCTTTTGAGAGCTGGCACACTCGCAGGACCTGGCAACCCCTGAGCTCCTCATCATGTTTCCTAGACACCCCTTGCCAGGCAGCCGTCGGCAGAGCAGCCGTCCTCCCTGCCGGCACTGCAGCGTGAGGAGCCACACGGCCAGCGCTGCCAAGGGCTGTTTTGCCCGCTTCAGCAGGCGGTGCCCGAGGCTGCACTGCCTTTGCCTTTATGTGCGGACTGATGGCGACTTATAAGAAAAGATGTCGCATCCACTGCTCCAGCCAGCTGAGGTATCCCAGGGCCAAGACAAGGGATGGTCTTCTAAGAGCAGCCAGCATAGCAACAGCCTCCTTTTTTTCCCTTTTTTTCTCTTTTCTCTTGAACTCTGGCCAAGGTAAAGGATAGAGCACGACACAGTTCTTTGGTGTGGGTGTACTGGTGTGTGCATAGGTGCGGGGAGAAGTGACTTGAGCACCTCCATAGTTTGCCTCTGCCTAGGACCAGCCACAGCAAGGCATCAGGCCAATGCACTGACGGCATTTCCACTCGCACACCTCCTGCGCTTTTAGAATTACTTTTGTGGTTAATGTACACACTGATGTCAAACAAAATGAAACCCTTGTGGTGTTGTAAGTTGTCTGCGTGTTCCTTTGAATTCAATTATTTAAATGACCTGCTATTGTTCCTAAATTAAATATTTAAGCTTGCTAAATGGCTGCCATCCTGGCTTAGTTGTTAATGCATCATGATTGGTACTGACCGAACTGGAGTTGGACGCCAGTACTGGGGGGAATCTCAACTCTTCACTGTTTCCTTTAGCGCTGTCACCACCACTGCGAGGGCCAGTTCCGCACCCCGGTACTGCATGGCAAGGCTTTTCCATGGAGACTTGTTTGCAGCGTTGTGGCTGGGCAGCCCATTTCCGGAGCCAGCCAAAGCCTCTGAGAGCCCAGGTTGTCCTCCTGCACCCACACGCGAGCACCTCATGCACACAAACATGCACAAAATGGGGTATCAACCCTCTTTTAAGGATTAAGCTCTTCCCACCCCATGGGTGAGTCCAGGACAAATGGCCTAGCTGCTAGTGGGCACAGGGAGGAATGCCCTGGAGCTGTTTTTATGGAGCTACAACAGACTCACCAGTTGCAGGAGATGGGGCTTTTGAGCACCCGCTGCAGACTTTCCCCAGGCCCTTGAGGTGAAACATCAGTCCTGCTCATGGGACCATCACCCTTCTCGGTGAAAAAGGAGTCAGAATTCAATCAGGCAGAAAAATAGCCGGTCATTTGAGTCATCATGAAAATCAATAATTTTTCCAGGTTGCCCGTGGGTTCTCAGTTTGCATCTTCAAATTTTCTTCTGTTTAATAAGATAATGAAAGAAAATCACTAGGGGAAGAGAGTCTAATTAGTATTGTGATCTTTATTTGATTTTTATGGATCTAGGCATGGATTTAATGCATCTATCTGTTATTCTAATTGTAGGTTTCTTTGTGTAGATAATTTAAAAGTCCTAAGACACTAAGGCTACCCTGTACTCAAAAACCTTAATTTGAAATGAAGAAGTAATAAAATAAAACATTAGTTTGTTGCCATCAGTGTGCTGAACAGAAAAGGCCTGGGAATGTCTGAGTCATCTTTGTTGCAAACCTTTTGTTTAGGTGTTAATTGGCACAAAAAATGTTTATGTTTCTTTAAAAGGCAGATGTTAAAATTCCAGGTACATGTTTTCTTCTTTTGTTTTTGCATGGACTTTGAAACTTTTGAGGGCATGTAGAGTAAGTGTAAATCTTTTTTAAATTATTTTTTAAATATGAAGAGTAGGGGACACTCTCATTTTCTTTAATGTAATGGGAGAGATTCTAATGGTTGTTTAAATTATTCATACAGCCTAAATAATTAGTCATTCTAGTTAATTTGCAAGTGGACAGACAAAGAATATATACTAAATAACTAGGGTCAGAATTCAGTTTTAGGTGTTAACTAGCATGAATGTATTTGTAAAATGTGTCTTTTAAGAGGTCCACCTTGTGCTTTTAACTGCACAGACGTCACATATTTCTTCTCAAATCTTCTATCATCAAGCACTGATTCCATCCAAGCAGAAGTTATTAGTTTTAGCAACCTTAACATTTTTAAGTCCTTTCATTTGCTGGTTATGCCACGGTGAGGGCCTGAAGAGTATGAGACTGGCGAGACTGCATTAGCTCAACATGTTCTTTATTGTATCTCCAGTAGACACCTGGGTGTGAGCTTAGGAACACGGCAAGTGGAGACTGATGTCCCCAGAGTACTCTGCCACCCACCAAGAATTTCTATGGCAGCTAATTTCTGAGCCACACGTACCATCTTTTAATTTCTTTATCCTCACTGATTTTTTTTTTTTTCCTCCGTGGCTGTGCCTTGTTCAGTTTCAATTCTCTGCAGCCTAAAGCAAAGCTTTTTCTCGCCATAAATTCATACCAAGAGAAGAAACACTTCCTTATGTTTGTTTTGAAACTAGCAGCCATCTGCCTATTTCCTTCAATTGTTCCTAATCATTGTATTAGAGATAACTATGACTATTCCTGACACACACACATGCCTGTTGCCCAGATTTTATCGTCCTCTACAAAGCCTTACTTAGACACATTACACTTTGGAGTGCTCTCATTTACTTAGTCCTTCCGGGAGAAGCTGGTTGATACTTGATCATCCTCAGTCCCACCTTTAGTTTCTCTACACCTTTTTATGAGATGGAGAAGAGGGAAGAAAGCAGCACCACAAGCAGTAACCATGATGTAAGCAAAGCAGAGATTTATATCATGCCTAACGATGGCCTTTTTTTTGTGCTCTGTATCTGGCTTAAGATTCCTAATATCAGATTTCCCAGATTTCCTTTCTTCTTGTTATTGTTTGACTGTTAGCACTGTGCTGATGCTGCCTTAATGCTAGGTTATAGGTATGGCATTTCTTGGTGGTTAGAGACCGTACAGAAACAATCATTTCATATGAAAAGCTGCAGGGGAGGGTGGGAAGGGTCTCCCATGTTCATTTCTGGCACTGAGTTTCCTCTGCTATTTTTTTATCTCTTAAAAATAATTTTCTTTTAATCATTTAAGAGTCAGTAAGTCTTGGTGGTTCTTTCTGTGGACCTGAAGATGTGCCCCTCTCCTTTAAGAACCACATTTACTATCATGAGCAGATGTCATCCCCTCCCTATTAGCCACTTTTCCAGTCATTTATGACAGTGTATGCTTGCAATGATCCCTGAAACCACCCCTGTGTCCCTCATCTCGACTGTAAAAAGTGACACTCACATGTCATGCTGGACCCTGTTCTTTAGGCTCTTGCCTGGAAATGGTAAAAATTCAGATTGACATGAAGCCTGCCACTTTCCAGGGACAGAGTTAAGGTGTGTATTGCACATGGCAGCCAGGTGCGCAGACACCCCGTCCCTGGGTTCCTGCAGGGGGTGACAACCCCTGAACAACGTGGTCTGTCATCATTGCTGCCTGGCACAGAGCGGGGTTTGGAGCAGGGGGGGCCTCTTGGTGTCCCTTCCAACCGAGGTGTCCACGGGTCTGTGACTGCCACCTGCTCCTTGCAATTAGTGTTCATCTGTTTGTCCCATAATGGCTTCTACCACTAACGTGTCCAACGTCTTCATTTTTTCCCTAATCCCTACCCCAAACCTTACGACCCAGATCATAGAATTGGAGATGTGAGTGGTCCCAGTGCAGGACTCTCGTTAGCATCTTCTTTCATCACCGGAGATACCAAATAACAATATTTTTTGTTATGGGAAGACAAATACGGACCAAAAAAGAAGTTAAGTACCAATTGCGAGTATTCTGAATAGAATTCCTGTAAAAAAATGGCATGGCAGTATCCTGTTGCCCACTTTTATGTGAATAAAATATGACTCCTGACTTGCAGATACCTTTTGAATATCTGCCTGCGTAATACGCTTGGTAATGCAAGAAGGGCTGGAGCTCAAATATGTTTTCATATTTAAAGACCGTAAGGGACTTTTCTTTGGGGTGAAAAAAAAAAATCAGGCACTTGAGAGCAGAGCAGACTGTCAGCCATGCAGAGACATGGCTCAAAAGCGACCAGTTTTGAAACAAGGGACTTGCTCATTTTCAGAAAGCTGAACTGTATTTCTTTCAACTCTAAGAAATACAGACACATATGAGACAAATGTATGTCTTTGTAGTTTTGGGCAGGGAAACTGATAAGGTGTTCTGTGGTTTGTATCAAAGTCCTTAAATCCAGAGGACTTAGTCAAATCAGAAGTGTTCACATAACTTTATAATTATGACAAAATGATGCTTTTTTTTTTTTTTTTTTAAATAAACCTGAGATCTATCGGCATTGTTAGCACTGGGCTTTTGATTTATTTAAAATTATTTTAAATGTCACATACTATCAGTATAGAAGGGTTGATTCCTCATAGGAATTGAACCACTCTGTAATTATAATAATTGTATTTACAGAGGGGAAACAAGCTTCTCTCATAGGGAGGATATTTTAATCTGTCCTGCTGTTTGTGACGTCTCAATTTTTTTTTTTTTTTTTTTTTCACCTGGTGAGTAGGTTAAAACGTAAAAAGAGAGAATTCTCCCCAGGAGATAGTTTCTCCCCAGGCACAATATGTATTTTAAAAAGACTGCCGTCAGTGTGATGTGGTAATAGACCTTCATCCCTAATGCAAGCACTGGCAGCAACTGAGGCATCGTTTCCTAGAATATATCTGAGGATGACTTTTTGTAGCTTTTTGTAGCAATCTGAGTTCAATTCAAACCATAATCAGCTAATCACTGGCAATTTTCAGATATGAGTCAAGCTAATTTCAAGACAGTCAGCCTTAGATAGTTTCATTGAACAGCCCTGGAGATGATGTTTGTGTTGATGTCCATTAGTATTCCAACTGACAGTAATGTGCGCTCTGCAAAAACAAAAACAAAAAAAAAAACAACCCACCACCATGCCACAAAAAAAAACCCCTTCTCTAAAATGAGTAACAACAAAAAGTCTGCAAGCCTGAAGTGCAGAAAATGGAAGTTTATTTTTACCCACCGGTGTTCCCCGGAAGGTGATCTGAACCTAGGGTCGCTCTGTGTAAAGAAGTGGTGGGTCATTTAAGAGACTTCCCCTGGTTTGAAAGTGTGGCTTGGCTTCCGTTCAGCCCTGACTGTCAAAACACTTGCCCTGTGTAAAAATCACGGAAGCTAAAAGCGGTGTCAGAATCAAGTGTGTTTGTTATGTTTTGCAAGAGCTTTTAGATTCAAGCCATACGCAACTTTCCTGCCACGTGTCACTATGGTATGTAAACGAGTCTATAATGGCACATGCTTGATTGAATATTTTTTTTTCCTTTTTTTCCCTCTTTTTTTTTTGTTTTTACCCATTACTTGAATTTCTTTTCCCTTCACAGCCTATAGACCTAGATACACATAACACCCCATTTGCAGAGCAATCTCCCTCACAAGCCGGAGGGATGCCTCTTGGAATCACGCAGCCAAAGCGAGATGTTGTGAGACTAAAGCGGACAAGCAAACCGTATGAGCAGCATGCCTTTATGAAAACACCGTGTCAGACCGCCGGTATGTGAGCAGATACTGGATGGGCAAAGCCTGTCCCTGGCACTGCTGACAACAGAGAGGTGTTTTCTGGCATCAACTGCGGGGTACGGGGGGAACCCTGAGGTCTGTGTCTTGAAGCAATATGGTATGTGACAAAGCTATTGCGGTATTAACTTCACTAAGAGGTATTTGTTTCATTTTGTCATTCTGGTTAGCAAACCTTGGAGATACTGCCATTGCTTCCTTGGCCTTCTGTGTGCCATTAACACGAAATTCAGGCGCTGGGGTCTCTCTTGGCCTCTGCCTGGGAGCTGCTGAGGGAAACCTCTCGGTGCCTCGGGGCCAGAGACACGTGGGGTCCGTCCCTCCTGCATCAGAAGTGGTCTCGGCAACTCTTTGTAGTGGAGGAACAAGCTGGCATTGTAGCGTGGAAGAGCATTTCTTACACGTAGACCCTGATGGGGAACCCACAGAGAGAGAGAGAGAGAGAGAGAGAGACAGGAGTCTTTTATTAAAGCTGCTGTTACTTGATCTAGTTAGAAAACAGTAAACCCCACAAAAATGGTGAAATATGCCGATTCAAAAGACATCTTTATTTCAAATCACTCGCCACTTAAGCAGACTGAATTGAACACTTAAAAAATAAATAAATTCAACCCCAGTGTACTGGGCAATCTGGTATTCAGTGCTTCGTACTAAGCAACACCAGCCAGGAAACACTTAAGCAGCTGTCTCCTGTTTGGAGTCTGAATTAATGTGATCACCGAAGACGGGGACCTGTACTCATAAATAACTTTGCTCAATGTACAACAGTGGTCAGACGGCAACCAGAACTTTAACACAGCTAAAAACGGAGTACGGAATAATAGAAAAAGCAGCAGAATGCCATTTTATAAATCAGTACTCCTTCATCTTGACTAGCGTGTTCTGCCGGCCGCGTCTTAAAGATGTGAATGGCAGAAACAGGTCTTCAGAGAATGGAGACAAAATGATTGGTGTCACAGAAAAACTTTCATAGGGAGAGAACGTGAAATGACAGTGCCTGTTTGCCATGGATGGGATAAATCAGCCAGAATAAGCTCCTGTTAGACAAAATAATTAATGGCATAGTTGTGCTCAGAGAGTTAGTCTTTAATGAGATTTTAAAAAACAAAGCACGATTTAATTATGGTGCTGATAGCAATTGTAAAGCTTACACTGACTATACATTATATATCATACATTGTAGATTATATTACATGTTACCTGCTATGTGTTGCATGTCACGTTACACATATCTTCTGTATTATGTCATATAAGTTATTTATTTTACATTTTGTGACATATTTCATATTATATTCTAATGTATTATACCACACATTACATGTATATGTATATTACATATGTATGTAATATACATATGTATATCATATATGTATATTACATTATACAATACATTATATTATGTATAGTATATACAATATATTATATGCACATATAACATAAAATGTTCTATGTATGTGTATATATAAAAAAAATTAAAAATATAGTCAAACACAGACTTAATATTTTAACCACAAATATGTTCGGCCCCATAGAGTCACAAGTAACAAACACGAGGAAATGAAAGAAAGGAAGTTTAGGTGAATAAGAAGAAAATCCCGAAGTATTTTAGATGTAATTACATAATCTCTACATAATTTTAAATTTTATGAGTAAATATATTTTTATAGACTGCAGATGTTGAACTGTATGTCTAAAATACATACCTTCAAAATGAAAAATATAAACACAAATAAAGCATGTTATTAATTATTCTTAGGTATTTATAAAATAGACAAATACATATATATATATATACATAAAAATAAGAAGATGTATACAGAATGAGAGAGATGTCATCATGTTCTATGGGTATACTGATTGATAATTATCTTGGATAAAAAGTAATTTCGTCCACACACAAGTCATTCCGTAATTGCCCACTGGTAAGTACATTGCCAGAATAACAAAGACTGAGTAGCAGCAGGAAAAAAAAATACCGTGAATTACTGGACACAAATTTATCCCTGTGTCAATCTGATATATAATTTAAATGGTGTCACATTGCAAATGTCTGAAAGCAGGTATAAAAGGACGCTTCAAATAGGAGCCTTTTGTAGGCAGCTCCTAACACACCCAACCGCAAAACCCAAGAGACGTCCAATTGTTTTGAATGCTGTTTCTTTGCTGTTGTATCAGCTGATGCACTAGCCAGAAAGGTAGCCTCGGATGCTCATTTCCTGGGGACGGGGAGGTAATAAGAACATTAATGTCCATTTAAGAAGAAATCGCTGCTACCTGATGAGGCTCCCAGCTCGACAGTGGGCAGCAGCTGATCCCAAAAGGCACCTCGAGCCGTTTCTGCTCAGTGATGGGCAGCGGGTGAAGGTCGTGCCAGCGTGAGGAGCCCAGAGAGCGATTAAAAACACCTTTCCATGCAGATTTTGCACAGCAAAAGGCAGCTGCATAAATATTCATGGCGAGCAAATACAAAGGGTATTTGTGCAAAATGAATACATTTTGAAAGGGTTGTACAAAATTCACAGGAAATATTTCTAGCATGAACTTAGAATAGGGGCCGAAGTCTGGAAATTACTGACGTATTTCTCCAGCTTTAAGCACTTGACTGCAGTCAGATTGCAGACCCTCGAATTCCTGAGACAGGTCTAGGTCTTCAGCAGCTCAGATACGTGAAGGCTGAGACCCAAGGCTCAGGACATGGGTCATCAGGGCTGAGCTGCAACATGGAAGTGGGCTTGTTATTTCAGTGTCTGTGCAGCTCACCTGTTGACGGGCTGCAACGCTGCTTTGCAGGGTCACGCGCCTCCAGCACTGCAAAAGCACTGGTCCCGGTGTCCTCTATAAGGCTGTAGTCACTGCAGCTCCGCAGAGCCGGACGCCTCCTCTCTCAGCATGCCGGAGCGGAGGCTCTCTGGGCTGCCGGGGCTCTGGTGGCTGTCACTGACTGAAGCCGTGGATGTGCAGCTGTAGCTGACAGAAGTCCTCTTCTCACCCCAGCTGAGACAGAAGAGGTCAGCACAAAGAGACAAATTCATCTGATACTCATCTGGGATTTTTTTTTCTAAGTTAATGACATCCACCTAACTTAAAATTTAAAATATACTTTCCATTGTCCTTGCCTTTTTGCTTTGGTTTGCCTTTAATACCAAGTTACATTCTTAAATGGTTTGCATCTGCACTCAGCTGTCTCAAGAAGTTTGCAGGGGTCAGAGACGAGGCAGGACTAACAGAAAGGAGGTCCTTTGAGGGTTTCTGCCAGCACAAACTGACGCGGGCAGCCCCCTGAGCTGAAGATGGTCAGAGGAGGGGAGACTATTAAGAACAAGTACCCGTATGCTTGTTCTGTACTTTGCGGTACGCAACTGTACCAGGCCATATGGACCTCTGGTCCAGCCTCAGGGAGATATTTTGCTGGAAGCTCTTAGACTCGATGTCAGCCTTGACAAGAATGACATAAGTTAGGTGCTGTGATAGGTCAAAGTCAGATGCTTAATGAAAGAAATGTGGAATTGCCCTGAACAAGTAGAACAAAAGGAAGAGCAGAAAAAAAGTTTTGCTATTCAAATGATAATTTAGTCCCACATTTAAACAATTTTGCATTAAAAAATACAGCCCAAGCAGTAGACCTAACAGTAAAAGAGAAAGGCACTGTCATGTTTGGTTGCAGGGATGCTGAACTGTAGTATCTCTGGGCTTCTCAGAATTATCTTTTAGCAGGATTAAGATTTATTGAGCCTTGTTTGTTTGAGATGAACAATGGCTTCCCCGCTGTAGCTGGTTACTGAGGAGAAGGTATTCACTCCATAGGTGAGGAAAGGAATCAATATCCATTCCATTGGATATTGATTTATCTCCGTTTTAGCCTCTTACTTCCTTGAAAAATGATGAAGTAGTGTCTGTGTGGTAAACTTCCAAATGGATCAGCGTTATGGTGCTTTCAAGCCACAGCTACACCAGAGGCCACAGGGATCTTCTTTCTCAGGCTGATGTGTGGAGTGTCTCAGATGCATCTGTGTGTGAGATCTGGGCAACACACCTGGAAGGCTGCGAGGAATAGAAAAAAAAGAAAAAAGGTGGTGCATTTAGCACAATCCCCAACCAAGGCTGACAAGCAAGAGATCTAAGGCTGGGAAATGAAGTGAAACGAAAGCAAAGGCCCGTGCTGGCAGCTGCAGCCTGGCTGTTCCTGTAGGATGCAGGAAGGGATGGGGATAGAATGCCCCAGCCTTTCCCGACACTCAGCTGCCTTTCCAGGGGGCAGCTCCAGCCGGGAGCCCAGTCCCATCGCTGCGCGTTGGCTGTGCGGCTTACGTGCCGATGAGGAACTGAGTGCAGTCAGACCTGCACCATCACCTGCAGGGACAAGTGGAGATCCAAAGCCTCCAAGTCCTCCGTAGTAATTAGTATCACAAAGCATCTTGGTGATACAGCCTCCTGAAAGACGCAGGCTTGGAATAGTCTTAATGTTCATTAATTTATTCATGTGCCAGATGGCCACCCAAACACCTGGGGTGATACCAGGGAAAGTCTACATCAAACTTCACTTGTCTCCAGGCTAAAGCCTCAACTTGGAGTGCTCCTGGGGTGACTGGGAAAGGGGTGCCCAGAGACACATTTGTCTCATATTGCTCTTATTAGCACCCACTCATCTACTGCCATATGGTACCTTATGGTGAGACGTGTTGTAAACAAAATTGCAGGAGTCTAAATAATATTTAAGAAAAAAAAAACAACACACAAACAGAAAAAAAAAAAAAACAGCGTAGGCCTAGGTGTTTCTCAGTACAACTTAGAGTTGTAATTACTCCTTTTTCACATCGTTACAACTGAATCTGCTCAGCTGCCCTTACGGTGAGTTTCATCTCTCTCTAATTTTTTTTCAAAGTTGGAAGTGGAAGTTCATTTGTAATATCAGACAATAATCGATGGTTCACAAAATATTTGCATTGCGTTAGTTGAGTGCTGCTATGATAACAGCTCAGCTTGGCTTCTGTTGTAGTAAAGAGATTGAATTTTCAGTAAAACTGGCGTTCTTGCAGAGCCCATGGTGAAGTATGGCGTCTGTGGGAAGTCAGCTTCTCCTGGCAAGAAAAAATTTAGTGAAAAGCAATTTCCACTTAAGACTTTCCTCTCTCCAACTCCTTCTGATGAATTCTGGAGCGAGGCTTCCAGTGTCTTTGTCCCTGACACCCACAAACATAAGGCAGCACAACTGTAACACTTACTGGAGTAGTAGTTCTGTAGATGGAGAGTTAAAATGATGAAAGTAGTACTGGTTACAAACATTATTCAAATCACATTTCAAAGAAATTTTTTTTTGTCTTTTGGAGAAGCCTTTTCTTGTGCAGCAGGACATGGATGTACCACTTCTAGACAAAAACTAATCAGCTTCAATATCACGTTAGCTCTGGCAGATATCACCAACTGCAGCATATGCCATCAGATGTATGATTCCTGTCATGCACACATTAAAAACACCATTTTCCTTCCTCTTTTCAGTAACTCTTTCCATTCAAAGCATTAGCTGATCACAATGAAGGACAACACCATAATCACTGTAACTATTCATTATACCTGCATTTAACCTGACAGAAGAGACAGTCCAGAAGAAAGTGAAAGACAACCTTACTCCAGTATTGGAGATATATTTAAAAAAAAAAGGATCTTAAGCTCTGTCTGAAGTTAATTGGCAACAATGGGTTTTTTTCCCCTTTGTTCCCAGAAGCATGTTCTTTACTTTTTCCTGCAAGTCACCTAAAGCTTGGCCCTGGCTTGTGATGGCTATATAGTATACGTGTCAATCAATCAGCTGTGCTGAGATATGTTTAGTTGCAAGTCATTATGTTTGGCCAGATGAAATTGAACAGTTAATCTTAATTATGACCAGATCTGTTCCAATATAGCCTTTCAACCTTTGAATTGCCCAGTATGCTCTCACTCACATTTTGACTTTTTATCTCATTAAGTAAGTAATCATCACAGACAACTATCTGTACTGTAACCATAATGAGTGAGATGATAACTAAGCTAAAAGACTACAGGCCAGGCAGTGGCTTTAGCTAACAATTTCAGTAGCCTGAAAGCCCAGCATTTGAAAGGGCTGGCTTATGGTCCTGAGTCACTCCAGTGGTTTAGATGTTACCTGTTAACCTCCCTGCCACCACAGCAGTCACAGCGTCATTGAAATGAGTAGACGGTTTTTGTTTGTGTCTATGTTTATGACTCTGATGAAGCTGGGGATGAGAAATGAGAACTGAATACATCGCTTGGGTTCCCATTCACTTGGGTGAAGACAAAGCAGAGGAGGACCTTTGCCTCACAGGTTGGCTTTTGGTTCTCAGTACAGTCCCAAGGACACTAGTCCATGGCGCAGTCCATGTATCACTGCTGGTCTTAGGCCTATGTTTTCCTTTTTCAGGAGAGCCCCAAGGGTACTAGAAGCAGGAAGATCCTTTGAGGAAGAGAGGAGCCAGGCTATTGAGACCTTTCCTCTATCAATAGAAATAAGTTCTTGCCTTTTTCTTTTGTATGGTTCCCAACCACCTCTTTTCTAATCTTGCATTTCCTCTAATAATGATATATAAGACCAGAGGAAAAAAAAAAAAGGCAAAACTTTTACTGTTTACCCTGGAATCTTTGCTGAGTTTATTATAGGTATGACAAAATACCTTACCCAAGGGCTTATTGTCATGGTTTATTTAATATCGCTATATAAAAAAAATGATATTTCAACTCCAAATTTTATGCAGAAGAGATAATTTATAAGGCATATGTTTTGTTTATTAAAAAAATAAAATGAAGGCAAAACATCTTCATAATTCAAAGTATACTGACAGCCAGTCTGCGCTTCACCCCTGATACTGCGTCATCTCTCCTTTTTGGATGCCAAAGAGATTATCGCTGGATAGGATTATTAAAGTAAAACCATATTGGACATATTTTTCATCTCCATATCAACCGGGATGTAAAAATGAAAAGGAGTCACGAAGCTTCCCTTTCTTAGAGAAGACTTTAAATGATGAAGGTAACACATTTTTGAATTGTGTTGACCCAAAAGGCCTGGAAGAACAAGGTTTAAACTGAAGAGGTGAAAGAAGGGTGGGAGGAGGGGTGCGGAATGATGGTGTCAATTAAGCCCTGGGTTAGGGAATGAAAAATGACATCACCTGTGTATTTCTGACACCCACACGGCCACACGGGGCTGAGAAATACAGCAAATTCAAACTCGGTGAAGTGAGAAAGTTATGAGTAGATTTAAAGGGACAGCTTTGTCAAACGTGCTGGTTTGGGGGGGGGGGGGAAGATAAAAATAAAACATTTTGACTGTGGTCTATGTTTGATGCTCATCCAATATGATTTTGCCTGGCTCCTGAATTAGTGAGCTGCTTTCCTTAGAGGTGATCATTCTTCCCACACTTTTCTTATTACTTTCTTTCCCTCCCACAAGATCAAGCTCTTAAGAAAAAAGGAGAAAAAAAAAAAAAAGCTTTGAATGAGTGAGTAGCTTATCTTCAACAGACTTTTATAAATGGAAGAATCAGAGGTACACAGAGAAATTAAGGACTTGGACAGGAAGACAGAGTGGCATTTATTCTATTTCATATGTGCTGTGTCACATAAACTGTCAAATGATCTCAGTCTTGTGTTCTGGTCATATTTTTTCACTAAAAGCCGATGATCTTGATGGGGTGAGGATAAATCTCCCGTGGAAGCACCCAGTTTTCCTCCACACGAATCCAATGGATTTTAGAAAGCAATTACTTGTCTATCAAGCCAGAAATTCATGGCTTGCCTTTGGATACTCTGGACGCTTGAGCCATTCTCAAAACAGAATAGGCAACTAACTCTTTCTTCTTCTTCTTTTTCTTTCTTGGGTCCTAACTAACGGAAGCATTTAGGATCCTGGGTGAGCAAATGTGTCTATGCATTTAATATGGGTTTTATTGACATTGGGCTGTTACTGAGTGTGCACAGACAGATTATCAGGGACAGGAGGTGGGCACAGTGCTGCAGCTCTATGCTAAAACTTTACAAGTGAGGTAACTCTAACCTTAGACAACTGTGCTGGCAATGAGGAACAGCAAGAGGCCTGGATGGATACAGGCCAGACCTTTCTCCAGTTGTGCGGTCACTGCCAGTGAGGAACAGGGAGAGCCTAAAACATCCACATGAACATTTGAATATCCCAGTCCTCAGTTTTAAAGAGAGAAGGAAAAAAGCTAATAATAATAATTACAGATAAAATGTAGTTTGTTCTGGTAGCATTGGTTTCCAAAATTAGAATAGGCCTCTTCCACTGCAGTAAAATCCCACTACGATAATAACAATAAAAAAAAAATAAAAAATCCTCAGGCTGCTGCTCTTCTTTTTCCCGAAGTGAATTTAATGATTCGGAAAGTGAGAGACTCAGCGTCATTGCGTCGAGTGCGGTGTGGGCAGCTGCCCTGCAAACCTCCCCATGCCCTGTCGCTCGGGCGTCTGGCGTCCGCGCTGGCTGGCCAGCAGCACCCATGGCTCCCTCAGCCCTGCCTGATGGCCACCGCACCTGCCTGGGCTTCCCCCAGCCCCGGCAGGGCTCGCTGCTGCCCGCTGTCCCCAGCCCCCACTTGCTAATCATCATCAAGCGCCGTATCAATGATTACAGCCGAAGGAAAGCAATTTGCCCCTCAGGAGCTGAGTCCTCTGAGCTCCTTTGCACAGTAGCCTCACCGAGTGCCTCCAGAAGCACAAGGTTACTGCACTAGCTTAATATGCAACCCAGCACTGTGTATTTTCATACTTAATATGCAGATCTAATTGCTTGCCTGCATTTTGATTACCGTCTCTTCCTGGAATTTGCTCTTGTGTGGCTAATCCTAGTGAACTTCAAAGCATGAACTCGGTGGCTTTTATTTTTTTATTTCTCCAATTTGTGTCTGAGACCAATGTCAAAAGTCTTTGTAAGAAGCAGGACTAATTTTATAGGGATAGTTTAGGAAAAAAAAAAAACAACAACAACAACAAAAAAAATCCCTTAGCATTCAGTGGTCTTCTTTTTTTAACCTCAGGGCCTTTACTTTCGCTGAACTGGAAGGTTGCACATTTGGTCTGGCCACCATTAAGATTTCCACATTTATCCTCCTGCCAGCAGCGTGCTCAGTCCTGCCTACCTAATGCCAGCTTCAAGGGTGGCTCATAGGTAATTCCTCTTAAGAGAAAGGCTATTCTTTGTTTCTGGGTGTAAATATGAAGAGATTTGACCACTTCCCTGTCTCAAACTGCTAAAGCCAACCCACACAAATGCATTTTCCCCTAAGTGCCCTCACCTTCCTCCCTCTCCCCCACTTCTCTTTTCTTTTCCCATTATCCACCTCCCCAGCAATAATAAGCAATAAATTTGTTTGCTTTTTTCGGCATGGTGACCGTCCACTTTAAATGCCACCTTGTTTAAAGATTAAAAAAAAAATGAAAAGAAAAATAGCCACAGAACAAACTAATCTCCCTTTCCAAATATAAAATAAAAGCTGCCTTATTTTTAGGCTTTGCGGCAGCTCATGTGTCATTTTCATCATTTCTCTCTCTCTCTCTCTCGATGACCGAGAGGCAGTGAGAGGAGGCGAGAAAAAACTTATTTTGTTCCCCCTGGAAAATACATATTCAGAGCTTTCCCTAACCTGATTTCTTTCTACATTAAGTCATCCATAAACAAAGCTAAAATGGACCCTCAATAACCCAATACTTTTGTCAGCTTTCAGTAAAAGGTACCTCGGTGATTAGACTAATATAGCGGCATCGGCAACGTGATACACGGAGGCTGTAATTTTTAACGTTGTGAATCGTTAGCTTTGCAGCACACAGCAGCAAAACAAGGGAAGCAGGGCTTCTAGAGATGGTTGAGAGCAGGCGGTGAAGTAGGGCAATTAGGTTAGAAACGAAACATCCCTTTACCCTGACAGCGAAAGGGAAGAAGTAGTGCAAGAGCAGATTTTGGGCAGTCGTGGGCCCATTGGGTATCTTGCGTTAAGTCACGCAGGTCCTGACTCCAGCTCACTCGGATCGAGTGAAAATGTCCCAGCGACTCCAAGGACAGTAGACCCGGTCATTAACTCTTTCAATTTCTTGGACACTTCACGAATAAAAGGATTTATTTTTTTTCTTCGCTTTTTTTTTTCTCAGTGCCCTCCAGCAGGCGGATACCAACACAACATGAGCTTTGAGCTTCTGCTCTCACGACTTAATTTCCCCAAAATGACAAATAATACCTTTACAGCACTGCAGCATTTATGGCAGGTATCGCCTCAATGGACACAGGCGGTAATTCACTCTGACTTCCGTACATTTCATGTGAGCTTTTGTTTGCCGGTGTATTATGATAGTGGAAACATCTAATTTGGTTGCACAATTAGAAACAAAGCATTCTGTGTCTTAAATATTTGACTTTCAGCTTAAACTGCCCCCCAAAAAATTGAATGCTCAGTTCATGCTACCATGGCTGCTTTATATCAAAAAGCCATTTCAGTGTTTAAATATTATCTATCTGCTGAATTTCTCTATAAACATACCGCTACCCCAGGAGAAGAAAGCGTGTTGTCGTCCAATAAATGCTCTTGAAACCCATTCTTCTGTCCTCTCAGCTGCGGCAAAAAGAGAGTTATGCAGGGACTCTGCTAGCTGATGCACATTATAGTGATGTTATTTGTCTTTTGGGACCTTTGGTTGTTGATTAGAAGTTCCAAGTGTAACGAGCGAGTGCAGATGTAAAGAGCAGAGCGGCGCTGTGCAGGCGGGTCCCTTATCGCAGCCCTGTGCGCCGGCTGGAGATCTGGCACCATGGGCCGTACTGAAGTAGTGCTGCTTCCCTCTTAGCCCTAGCGTCAAACCTATTTCCTCACCCTGGTAGTTAACTTCAATATTCGCTGGCCAAACCATAACCCCATCTCCTGCTTCTGCCATAGTCTTAATGGCCGAGAATCCACCCCAGTTTGTCCCTGAGCTTCTTGCTTGAACATTTATCCCAGCTTACCGTCAGCCCTACACAGGACTGGTCCCTCTACACTAGACGTACACCACCTTCCTTCACAATCCCGCCCTTAAAAATAAAAGTTTTCCTTTTTCTGTCACAGACTGCGAATGCCTCTGGCTGAGGAGCTGGAATCAATTCTTACCCTTTCAGCTCACAGCTATCAATTAGCACTGGAGCTTAATCTGAGTGTTTGAAAATCTGATAGACCTATTAATAGTAAAAAAATCAGGCGTCTAATTCCTGGATACTCTAAAATTAAATTTCAATTCTATTTGAGCATCCAGGATTTCTATTTAAAATTATCACGCGTATGTTTCTGCTAAACTGTGTTTCTTTATCCTGATGTTATCAAATTTGGTGCAGATGATTTGTTCAGTGGATGGTCTGGATAATATAGGGAATGCAATCATACTTCCAGTTCGGCTGCAGGCCGTGCTCACGACTAATGCAAGATCCAAAAACACTGAGGAAAATGTCACTCCATTTTAAAAACAAATCTCCTGAGGAAAAAAGACAGAAAAGAGACTCAAAAGCGAGAAGTCCTAACAGGTCTTTTGCAGGACTCCAGTACTGGATACTTAGAAGACACAATTTTTATTCTAGAGCTGCAGATTAACCTCTTCGCTTGTCAGCTCTTTTAAGGGTTTTACTCTACCCTGATCATCAGCTGGAGCTGGCTGAGACCCAGCCTTCATCACAGCGCAGCACAGAAGCTACACTTAGCTGCCTTTAAATCATATAAATGGCATTAAGACAGGAGTAGTACAGAGATGCACAAAAGCAAAAGTGTGTAAATCCCTTGCTTTCACCCTCCTGGTCCTGATTTCATACAGCAGCTTGGTAGTTTCCTACATGTTTTATGAGTAATAAATTTGAAGTCACCCAGCCATACTGGGTTGGTAGTTAAGTGGCACCGTGACTTTGTTGTATTCCTCCAAATTCCATTCCCTTGCTTTAGCTCTATACGTTAAAAGTACGTCTGTGCTGCCCTGCATACGCTAACTGTAATGAACCCTAACTCAGGTAGTCTGCACAAAGATTTAAGGGGATATAATTTATTTGTTGCGTAGTTACATAGCATGAATCTGAATTTAGGCCCTAATGAAAACACTTAGAGGGATCAGTGAAGATCACCCTCAAACAAATTCATCCGATCATATTATTTCTTCTATTCAAGAAAACGTATCTGTGAATAGTTACCCATGCTATACAAAATGCTGAGTCTTTTATCTCTTTTGCATTTACACATTCATGGTCCCCTAGAAGTCTTTTCTTCATCTTTTGAAGGAGATGATAGGGTTGGTTTTTTTCATTTGAGAAAAAGAAAATAGGTGTCTGCTGGATAGATGACGAGAACTAAATAATGTGCCCAATAATAATAGTGACCTGTCCCTTTAGGGGACTTGAGGTGCAATGTAACATTGTCTCTCAGTTGTTTTTCCTTTAATATTCACTATTTACCTATTGTTTTATGAAAGTCTCATCACAATTAGAAATTCCAGTTCTCATTCATTAGCACTTAAAGAATACCATGATGTTAATGGCAACAGGCCAGAGCAAACAAACATCCTGCTTGTAGAATTATAACACTTTCTATGTGCAGTATCACTCTTCTCATTCTGCTGAATATTTCAATACCCAATATAGTTTACACTAAAAAAAAAAAAAGGAAACAAAAAAACCAAAACCAAACAAACCAAAAAAGGCACTGCACTGACAAGTGTGTATATACAGATATACATATATATAGGATGAATCTTGTACATTGTATCCTGTAAAAAAAAGACCTTATTAGAGAAAACACTATGTTTCTGAAGTCCAGAATAAAGACTTAAAAGAAAATATTACATTAAAAGTGAGAAATACCGAGTGAACAAATTATTTTGTAAATTCCTATATTTATGTGTCCTTGCATGATCATATTCACACCCTCATCACAGACTGTACGCGTTCCTCTGTTGTGCACTGTTCTGGACCTCATGCCATAGAAACTGATAAAGATAAATGGTGATAAAGAAGCAGAAGCAAAGATGGAAAAGGTATGAAGGATGAGGTTTTTATATCCAAAATAGGGACCTGACTTTTAAAGATAACTATGCTCAATAAAGATCAATAAAAAAGTAAATTAGATTTGATTCAGGTCCTGAAATGGATCTATGAGACTTTGGTCATACTTAGCTAACTCCTGTGTCGGTCTGAGGAAGCTGGAACAGGCTGTTTGCATGAATGAGAAGCTCCGAGTCAAACCCAGGGCATCAGCTGCAAGTATTGCCGTTTCTATAGCCAATACCAGCACATGGGAAAAAGTGCACGCTGCATCCTTCGGAAAAGCAGAAACCCAAAAGAACAACAGGGTGTGGGGAACCAGGACCATCAACAAAAAATGTTGAAGCGTGGAACGAACTCCACAAGGACAAGATCTTTGCAAGTCAGCAACCATGACTAAACCCAACTGCTTGTGAAAAGACTATAAAGGAGTCCTTTGCTACAATTGTGAAAATCTGAATAGCTCTGTTTTATTGTATAAACTAATTTTTTCTCTCAGGTGATATTCAGGAACTATGCACCCATGAAATACGTGCATATATCTCATTAATCCTGAAACTTCTCTACACTTAGCGCTCCCCTAGAAGTCGTAGCTCATTCCTCTGATCAAACACATTAACATTTGGAGCATGTCCAGAACTACAAGATCAAAATCCACACTTCTTGGGCAATAACTCACACCTAGGTAAACCCCCTACCCATGCCAAGAATGCATCCAGAATCATAACTGTCTAAACAAACCGACTAAATAAAATTTATTCTTTTAGAACATAGTTTAACATTCTAGTATTTAGCCATTTTTCAAGTAAAACATTTCTATCTACAGTAATTAAATAACAATAATTTCAGACTCAGACATACAATGAGGAAGAGTGCAAAGGTCAGTCTCCATAATAATTTTGCTTTAAGATATATGCAAAATATATCATAAATTTATTTTAGAGAGAGTGAAAGAATAGCATGTATATTTAGGACTCACATATATTAAAAAATCAAAAAGAGAGAAGACTGACATTATTTATTTAAAGATTCAAAGATAGGTAGAATTCTAAACTTGTTCAAAGAGAGAATTTTAGAAATTGATGATTTTAAGTCTTTTCTCTCTTTAAAGATAAAAGTCAATGATAGAATTACTCACTAGCAAAGGGAGTCTCTTAAACACTTTGTCTATATCACAATTCTTACAAAGTAAAAAAAAAGAGTAACACAAAAGGCAATATTCTCCAGAAAAGTCTTCTCTATAAATTTTATATATTTCTCCACCCTGGACTTCCATTTCTGTCAGGCAGTTGACAGTCTCTTCATATGAAAAGATGAAAAGTCAAAACAACGTCTCTTAAAAATAGAATTTTTTTACAGTTTCAAATAACATTTAATTTGGAGTTACACAAGACATTTCAATAGGAAGGTTCAAATGCAGACATTTGTCACAAAATACCCCAGAGGACTAACATATTTTTAGTACCTACAGAGGTATCTTCAGGGCAGGAGCTTTTCATTCTTCCTCTCTCAGTTTCCTGACCTCTTGACTGGGAAAGTAATTTTTAGCCGTCAGGATGTTTTTAATGAAAAAAAGGAAAAACAGCATTACTGTGAGAAAAATTAGTTTTTTGAAAAACACACAATGATGCCATATTTAAAACTAATTCTAAATAAAAACTGTGTTCTTCCGATTCATTAGACATCTGTATTCACAAGTCCTAAAGAATGATGTTTATCCTGACATACAATTTGAGTTGAAAATTGAAAAGATAAACTTTTAATCAACAGCACGGAAGAAGAAAGATTTAGTTATAAACAGAAAGAGGAAAAATATAGAAGAAAGAATATATTTCACCAGAATTTTCAATAGTGTTTCTTTTCCCCAAGTTTTCTGTAAAGAAGTTGCACCTAGTTTTATCTACAAAGACCAGTAGTGTTTGCCACTGATTGAGTCCTGATATTAATTATAGCCAAATTTACCAGACTGACTAAAAATATCAGTTGCATAATCTGATGTCAGCTAATTTAGTTAAATCTATAGAAACAGTGTTTTCTGTTGATTTCTGTTGCATTTTTCATCTCCATTTTTATCCTTCTCAATGTTTGGGTCCAGAAGGTGTAAGGACCCTTTAAAAAGTGTACGTGTAATTTCTCAGCTATAAAAAGGAAAGTATACTCATGGTGCGCGTAACTCTGCATTTTTTTCCCTTTATGGAGAGGCTGGATCCACTTGCAAACGCTTTGACTCCAGGCTCCTCCTACCGTTGTCTCCTGGTAGGCACTGTCACATAGACTTTGATACCCTTGGTCCACAGCCACTGAAGCGCGCAATTCACTGACCTAACTGGAGCGAATTGTATAATTAATTATAGAATCACAGAATGGTTCTATGGCAGGGACACCTCCCACTAGACCAGGCTGCTCAAAGCCCCATCCAGCCTGGCCTTGAACACTTCCAGGAATGGGGCAGCCACAGCCTCCCTGGGCAACCTGTGCCAGCGCCTCACCACCCTCACAGTAAAGAATTTCTTCCTGATATCCAATCTAAATCTACCCTCCTTCAGTTTGAAACCATTACTCCATGTCCTATCATTCCATTCCCTGATGAAGAGTCCCTCCCCATCTCTCCTGTAGGCCCCCTTTAGGTGCTGGAAGGCCGCTATACGGTCTCCCCGGAGCCTTCTCTTCTCCAGGCTGAACAACCCCAACTCTCTCAGCCTGCCCTCACAGCAGAGGTGCTCCAGCCCTCTGATCATCTTCGTGGCCCTCCAGGTCCACGTCCTTCTTGTGCTGAGGACTCCAGAGCTGGACACAGGACTCCAGGTGGGGTCTCACCAGCGCGGAGTAGAGGGGCAGAATCACCTCCCTCGACCTGCTGGCCACGCTTCTTTTGTCAACACAAATTGTCAACACAGCATTACTTTTGTAGGACCAAGATGGCTTTTTTCCTTGTGGTAAAACAGAAGGAAAGTTTTACTAGGGTTAAATTAAAGCTGAGCTAGCAATACAGGTAAGGATTATTAACAGGAAAGTTATTTGTCCTTTTTATTTATACTGTCTCTCTCTTTAAGCTAACAGACGCTCAACTCTGTGAGATATTTGGATATTAGGCAGAAATTTGGAGGGCAAATTGCACACCTAGGTTCCTGGCTTTCCATGAGGGTGAGACAATTTATCTTTTTTTTTACCTTGCCAAAATATTTATCTTTTAGAATGGCCTTAAAACATGTCCAGAGGACTCTGTTTCACATATTGGAGAACAACAGCAAAATTATGGCACTGCTGCACAGCATGTCTGATGACGAGGGAGTTGGTTAGATTTCTGAGAGTATTAAATACTCACATATACTCACACCTACAAGTTATTAACAAAAATAAGAAAAAAAAAAAAAAGTATTGTAGCAGCTGATCTGACCTGTGTTCAAATCATCTGTTGGCCAGCCTCAGCGAATATCAAACAGCTCACTTTTACTCTTTAGCAAAAGAGTTGCTTGACAGCAGAGCAATGACAGAACATTGGAAGAGAAGTAACCGAAAATTCTCTGGCTTTGCAAGCAGTTAAAATTCTGCTACTGTACGAAAATAGGATTAAAAAAATATATAGCCTGGAAGAAAAGACCAAGCCACTATGATCTTGATATATGCCATTTAAAATTCATCTGATTCCCCCTTGCTTTCCCTCATAAATCAAAACCGAATACACAGATCCCAGGGATGAGGAGCAGGTGGTAAAACGGCCTAAAAATCTCTTTTCTATACTTCAGCAGAGAACTAATTTCATGTTGAAAAGAATGGGTCATTTTTACTGCTAGTTTAGCCACATGGCTCCCAGGTACCAATTTTGTAAAGTATTACCCATTTTCACTCTGGGTCATTTGTTTTCTCTGCAAATTTCCTTGAGACTTACTGATACGCATGGATTTTTCCGTCTCTGCTTTTGAGCGTATAATGGTGATTGGACAGGTTATCTTTATTTTAATCTGTGGACGACGTGACAGAGAATGCAGAAATTTTATCCTCTGTAATATAATACAACTTTCCAATCACAGCACCTGAAGGAGACGTGGGCATTGATGCTCTGTAAATTGTCCATTTCCCACGTTCCTCTATGCCAGCTGTAACTGCTAAAACCAATACTACCAGGCACAGAGATTGTCTTAGGAACAGAGGCACACAGTTGGAGATTTTCTGTAGAAAAGGTGATTGCTTGGATTTGTTTGAGAAATGAGAGCTTTGTGCTTGAACAGAAAACACTACTTCCCTTAACCTTGTTACCAGCTTCCATGCCAATTACATAAAATAATTTGGTTTTCCTAATTCTTGAACATCTGTTCCAAGTCTCTAGGCACAGGTGTTCCCAATTTCTAGCCCTATGTCCTTCATATCAAAAACTTAATGATATCAAGAGTAGCAAGTCGTGTGCTGCTGAGAGCCAATAGGTGAGACTTGGCTGTCACCAAGTCACAGGTGTCACTGAGACTGTGGACCAAGTAATGACAAAAGAGCCCTCGTGCCTCAGCCACAGAACTCCCTTGGGGACAGCCCACACCAGAAACCTCAGATGAGTTAAAACTATTAATTTTTCTAACTTTTCTGTCTATACTTATATGCGTGTGTAAGCGTGTATGTACAGCGAGAGAGGGCTGGCTGCTGCGTATGATGAGAGAGCTGCTGAGCTCTCGCCAAGGCAGGGCGGTGCGATCCTGGCACCCAGCACAGGGCATGAGAATTAAATTCTTCTTAGTCGTGGGAAGGGCGAGAGCCGTGCTCAATCCTCAGACGTGGGAAGGGAAGAAAAACCACCCCCAAACCCAAGAGAGAGCAAAGGAAAGCAGTGCAAGGCTGAGCAACTATTCTGTTTCCATGATCGGTGTGTTCAATCACACCGCATCGGAAAATTAAATAATATTCAGGACGCTGAGTGCACTGAATAGAAATTCATATCAAGCTTATTCTAGGATAGCAGACATGGTATGTCACTATGTAAGGAAATGTATTTGAGCTACGTGAAGGCTGATGCCTTATGTTTTTTAATAAAGTTGAGGACAGATTACAAACCTTTGCTTTCAGCCCAAGGTTGCAGTGGATGAAAGCTGTTTCCTTTGACACACTGAATAATTTGCCTTTTTTGAAGTTACAATAAGATAATGTAAAAAGCTTTGAATGCCACATAATGTGAAGTGGTAAGGTGTTAAACTATAGCATCTGAAAGAAAAATGCTGTTGAACATACAAGAAATAGGTCAGTAGAACTAGACACAATTAAAGCCAAAATGCCCGTGTGGTACCAATCTCAAGTGAAGCGTAGACTGGACGTTTGCTCCTTTAATTACAGTTTCTTGAAACGTTTTAACAATTTTACATGTCGCTCCTGGTTCCTCTCTATGCTCTTGGAAAAAAACAATAAATAAAAAGGATTTCCAATATTATTTTTAATGCTGCAAAAGTATTAGCATTGCATACATTGCATCACATCACTTACAGTCATAAGGACAGCAATCAACCGTGGCGCTTTAGGGGTAACTGTGTCTATATCTATGGGGTAAAGCAAATCCTTACAGAGCTGATAACTCAAGATCCGACTCATCTACAGCTTCTTTCTTCTGGCAGTGCTCCTCAGCCATCAGGTCTCTCCATCTCCCCCACGCCCCGGCCCCTGAGGCCAGCTGGCCCAGGCACAGGGCGGGTGACGTGGCTCCCTCCTCATTTCATAGTAAGCGCAGTCAGCAGCAAGGATGGATGCTACGTGGGCTCAATTGCGCAGTACAGGCAGGATCCTGGAATGAGCCCACTGTGGATCATCCTCCATCTAAATAGTGGACGTGTAAGACAAGTGAGGATATGCATCAGGAACTCGGCTATTGGCCCACTGAACTTAGTGAAAAGTATTTAATTGACTCCAAGAAGATCGGAATGTCACGTAAGTGTTGGGATAAAGGAAAGAAGGATGTCGGTTACAGGAATAATATGACATAGTTACTCGCTAAAATCTACTGATCCCTTGAGGGTCCAACTATTTTGAGTCATTTGGTATGAGTTGTATCCAGTCTATCTGAAACACAAAAAAGCTTAGAGGCACAACTCTTTAGGCAACTGTTTTGGTTTTGGGTTTTGCTTTTTTACTATTGCATCTGCTTTAATTTAATTTCTTAATTTCAGCCAGTGTTGGCTGTATAATTTCTTAAGAGAGTTTTGAATACTGCAAAGGAAGATTTCCAAGAAGCAGCTTTCAGAAAGCGGTTTAAAAATCTTTATCTGTCTCAGTGGCCTGGCATCCTCCCACCGCAAAGCTTTCCAAACACAAATATGTGCATTTTTACGATGTCTCAGGAGAGGTATGTCAGCCTTGAGGGCTGGTTCCTCATGGTGTTGAGGAGGCTGTACAGCAGCTGTAGGGAACTAAATCAAGCCACTTGATCCCTGTACAGTGTCATGACTGCAAAATCCTCCACGAGGAGCAATGTGGAAAGCGGTTGTACTTGTGCATTCATCATGCATGCTATGACGAATGACAGTTTTATGGTTAAATACACTTGAATGGAAGGTTAAGGTTCATCTCCCTTCTCTGCCCTATACTTCATATATCACCTCAGGTAAAACTAAGAGCCAAATAATACCTTAAACAACAGATTTACTTCCCCTTGCCTTGCATTTCCAACTCGGGTGTAACAGCGATTCTTCCCAACCTTGTCTCTTCAGATTAGGCACGTATGCCTGGAGGTTTGCTGGGGGCTTGGAGCGACAGGAAGCCTGAAGTCAGGCAGGGACCCTGAAAACATATATAGCAAAAGCAAAAACAACGGTACATAAAGCAGGCATAAATGAGCTCAGTCCTAGCAGCCATGAGAGACAGTGTTGTGCCATCCCTTTCTGATGCTCTGCACTCTCCCTGAGTCAGCTCTCTTTTGCTGAGAGCTCCTACAAGAAGTTAGGTCCTTATGCTTTTCCACAGTTGTATCAGGAGCCCTAAGATGTAATTAAGCCACTGGCAGTTCCTATGGCATAGCAGACAGATTTTATTCTCTTGTTTAAATAGGCGAATTTCAAAATACTCAAATCTGCGAGGAGTAAAGTACACATGTTCTATGCATAAAACTAGGAACTTGCAATAGCCAAAATGTTTATTAAGGTTAAATTAACTGAAGCAGAAAAATATGTAAACCAAAATGCTCACATGATTCTTGAAACGAGGTCAAAGGTAAGATTCAGAACTTCTGTGAAAACCAGAAGGCAGTGAAATGGTGGGGATTTTTGCCATTTGACAGCTTAAGAACCTGTTTGTGTCTCCTCCCCATTACCTTTGCATGTTATGAGCAAATCTATTTCTCACTTTTAGAGGTCCATCGGTTCCTTACTCAGCCATGTTTATATACCTTGTAATTTTTGGCAAGGGTTCAAAAGAGTATGACCTTCTAAAGTCCAGATAAGGTAGTAACAGATTTAACATATACTTCCCCCTTTCATTAGCCATATGCCATAAATATATCAACAGAAATAGCAAAATATAGGTAACCTCAAGTGGAACTATATCCCCAAAAACAAAGAGCTTTTGGAAGGATGGAAAGGAAAAGATGAAAGAAAACTGGAAACTCGTTTTAGGGCCACCATGCAGAACCGGAGAGTGAAAGCAGCCCTTTGGAAATTGGGGCAACAAGGAGACAAATTCAGTGAACGACAGACAATGCGAGACCTCATTGTCAGATGGGGATGTGCATTCCCATATGGCCAGATGCCCGGGGTCGTACAGGCTGAGGACAAACCTTTGGGAAAGTGCACTGAGGGGATGTTCTTGGAAGATCGTGCCGCCGCTGGTCTGCCCGGGAGAGGTCTCTGCCTCGGCAGTCGGGCACACCAGCCCAGCAGGTGAAGGCGTGGGCTCAGCCGTCGCGCTATGACATCTTCAAAATGAATCAGCAGAGGATGGAGACAAAAGGTGACCTCAGCGAGTAGGTGTAGCCTACCCTGAGCGCCAGGGTTTTCCCAGCTGAACCGACAAAGCATGTTGAGATTTATTTTTGACACACATCTGCTGCAAGGAAAACAAGTATTTTATACCCCCCAGAAAAGAAAGAACTGTGTAGGTTAAATGCAAGAAGAATGGCGAGGAACAGTGACATTTCTTGGAGCTACTCATTTCTCTATGGATAAAATCATTTCTGAATTTAAGTGTGTGGGTTTTTTTCCAGCACCGTGAAAGATAAGACGGATGCTGGATAATGATTACACTGAGCCTAGGCTCCAATAACATGATTGTGGGCATGATGGAAGCTATATAATGCAGAGATATTGCACATGATTTATAGGTTGTGAGAAGAGAAGAGGTTTTGCAGAGTTTTGTACATTTAGCTCTGTGTACTAAAAGAAAGGATTTATTTAATAGGCTGGTTGTTGTACTTTAAACGGATAGTATTGTACCTTGAAAGTACTGTGCTGTCCTCGTCTGCTTAAATGTATTGAAACTATGCCTTATCCCTTGTAATTCCCATCCTGGACAGATATTTTAGAGGCCTTGTGTGTTCATTCTGCATGCACAACTGCTTTACTTTTTGCTGCTTTACTGCTGTTAACCAAGTGCCACATTTCTCCACTTTGGCTTGTCTAATAGGAAACAGAGGGAGACAAAAATCACATTCATAAGGAAAACATAGCAGTGTCTTCAACTAACAACACCACAAGAATAAAAGTAGAAGACATATAAGACAGAGGTATAATACAGACAAAAGTAAAATATATTCTTGCTAGAAAAGATTGTAAGAAACAATCTGGGCATTGATAATCCATGTCATAAACTGCTTAGGGGAGAAGAGAGTCCCGAGTCGGTATTTCCCACAGTTTTTTCTGTGCTGAAGTCCCTTAGTAGTGTAAGAAAAAAATCCTGGGTTGCTCATACCCCTCCCCAGCATGTGCTTGTGTTTCTCCTCCTGTCTATCACCTCTTCTTTTTTTCTTTCTTCTTTTTGTCTGTTTTTACCCTCTCTTGTGCTTTCATTCTTCTTCTCCATCTCCTCCCTTATATATCTATTTTCTTGCTGGCAATTCTCTTTTTCCCTTCCCCATTGTATCAGTTTTGCCAGGTATTTTCCCCCCTCCAGTGTTTTTTCAGAGATGATGGAGATGTAGACGGTCCTGATAAAACTCAGGGCTGAACTGCTTATTGCTGGGAACAGAGTGAAAAAAAAAAAAAAAAAAAAAGCTGAGGAGAGCAGGAACAGCTGCCTGAAATCTCATCCTCTCACCCTTTCCGTATCAGCTGCTTCTGCGGGAATGCGTCCTGGGTTGAGGAGGAGGGGAGAGTTCACCACAAGAGATGTGAGAAGCCCACACTGAGGTCCGGACCTAGATCTGAGAGCTTTTCACAGACATAAATTGTGAACTACCCAGGAGCGGGATCCTGATAAAAAAAGTCACTAGTTGCCCAGGTTGGGAATTTGGAGCATTCGGAACATTTTTCAGACATACCTCTCTTCAGGCTAATTATTTCACATTTTTCATCCAGAGATGAAGGTCACTTGATGCATTGAGCTATCATCCAGGGATTTGGGGGCTTGGAGTGACAATTGCTCCGTTATGAATATCAGCTGTGATTCTTCCCAATTATGCTAAGAACTGTTAAGCCCCAAGAGAGCCTTAAAGGAACGAAACTTGCCAAATTTGTAGGGGACTCTATCATTCAGAGGCCCTGACAGGCGCTAGTTGGATCCAGCCGTTGTACAGTGCAGCTCCCATGATCCAGGATTAATCTGTCAGAACTCAGCCAGAGAATGAAGCAAGCCCCGAGAAAGCCCCTACAAAGCAGAAATTGCCAATGAACCAGCTTCTCCTTCAGCTGTTCGGCTCATCAATATTTCTGAGGCTTTAAGAGTTATCCCGCTGTAATAAAAATGCAAAGCTATTAATAGAAATCTCCATATGGAAATTCTTTGTACTGATTCCAGTTCCTAATCCAATAGCTTTACTAGAGTCTTGAGAAGGGCAGGTATAGCTTGATCAAGCTAAGTCTTGTATTTTTCAGGACAGAAATGATGCAAAGTGTAGAAAAAAAAACATTTGTCCGCCGTGGCAAATAAAAGAGCAGAAAAAATTTTGACTTTGATTTCGTTGGGTTTTGAGGTCTTTGGAGAAGCCATTCCCATGGCCAGAGCCAAGCCAGGCTACTTCACAGTGCAAATGTGACCATGTATTTATGCAGGTAGTTGCTGGTGTCTAAAAACCACCAGTGTCCTCAAGCTGGACCTCAGACCAGAGTACGGTTGTATCGCCACCCACTGGCTGTTGACAGGTCTGTGGTGCCATACTGTTACAGCAGTGGGTGAAGAAAAACACTCAAGTGCGTGATTAACTGCAGTGAAACGGTTAATTTTTTGTGAGTTTGCACATTTCGTCTTGTGGCAACTTGACTGGAAATTAATAGGATTATTTTTGACTGGCTGAGGTTAATGGTATTACCTGTTTGGCTTTTATAAAATCTCCATAATTTAGTAATATTTATCTAAGTCACCGTAAAAGTATAGAAATTGATAGTAAAATTACAGACAGCTGGGTACGGGCTGAAATGAAACAAATTAAACCAAACCCATGCTCTTAGGAAAACACAAATGCCAAATTAAGTATGTTAGGCTAACAGTTTAAATGATCCAATTTAACACTAATAAAGGTACTTTAGACCCAAGTCCTGCTTGATTTTATAGTGTGTGAGCGTGCAGAGGAAAACATCTGCAGAGGTGTAGACAGCCTGGGCCCAACAGGGATACCAAGGGAACGAGCAGCTCGGACCACTGCATCTTTCCATACTCATTTTGCATATTCCTAATAGTTTTTGATGAAAACTTCACTAGAGCAAATTACTTAGGCACAACCGATTTTTGTCCTGGAGAATTACTAAAGGACAACATGTATCACGGACAAGCATATGGAGCAATAATTTTTTTAAAATTTTTTTTTAAGGCTTCATTGAACAAAGAAGCAGCACCGAGGCATTAGGTAACTCTGACAGGTTTTGGTTTCAGATGAGCCTGGCTATGGCCAGCATGGCCCCTACCACCAGACAAGATAAAATGAAATGTTTCCACAAGCCAGTGCCCAAGCAGCGGTGGACCAGACTTGGCGCTTTCTTTCCACAGACAATTTGGCATCTGAGATGCTGAAACTGGCAACATGAGAGGACAGTGGGAATGATAACTCAGCCTAGCATTAAAATGGGGTAGAGGTGGCGGTTCATGTGTAACGGGAGAGATGGCATGAGGCACCACCTTCCTCTCTCCTGCGCCGGGGTGGTGGCCATGGGCAGGGGGGCAGTGGCACTGCCAGGCTGTGCGTGCCCCCTGCTAGGTGCATCCAGTGCATCCTTCCTGTCACAGAGATTTCCCCTGGCAAGGAATAACTCATTTACACAGCAAGCAATTCAACCTGATATTTTAGTCCTGTGTGTAAGCCATTGTAGAACCTAGAACCCACAATTGGAGACTCCTTGAGACAAGGATCAAGTCTGTCTTTCTATTTCTCGTTGCCTGTTTGGCCACGGAGAAAATAACGTAACTACAGAAAATCAATACAGTTTTAAAGAAAATATTATTAATAAGAAGATGGTGTTTGATTTTTCGTGGCTATGACTGTCATCTTGATTGTCATTGTCTCATGGATAATATAGGCCTGATAAGTTTTAATATATCTAATTGGTTTCTGTTATACACAGAGATAGACGCTATTTTAACTTGTGGGTTTGTACCAGTGCCTCATGGTTGCAGCTCTGTACGAAAGCGATGATTCAGAAAATTCTTCTTTGTGTCAAAGGTATTATTTAGAAGCAGATTCCATCTAAAAGGGTTTCCTTTATTACTGATCCCTTCATTTTTTTTGCATATTGGCTAGTCCATTAAATATAATACCTACAGGTTTTAAATAGTGATGCCTCTTTGTGAATTTTATTTAATGGCTGTTTCAGAGTGTGTTTCTTCAATGCACATAAATCTTCTGTTCCCACAAGCAGAATCAAAAGAAAGGGTTTCAAGGTTTGAGAGCTTTGTTTCAAAAATGTACGGTATGTGGTCAGGAAACTAAAGTCAAAGAAATACAAACAAAATTGGTTTATGGCATGCATCAAAAGATTTCAACAGTTGTTCTGAAAAGCAGAATAACTGGATGCAGCTGTCACCCAGAAAGAATGATGGTGCTGTAACTTTCACACAAGATGCAATTTCTAAGGATCCTTGACTCTTCTTGCCACATGTGAACATTTTATACCTTTTCTCCCCCTATTTTCATGTAGCTATTACGCTCTCTGTCTGTTGCTATTTACATCTAATATGCAAAAAATAAATAGATATTATGGGATGCTTGAGATTTTACACATCTAAAAGATGTATTGGGATCCTGGCTAGAAGAATGCCCTCATAGGAAGTTTTACTCTAGTGGGCAAATACTAGCAGAGGCAACATTCCATCATGCATTTGTTTCAAAGTGAGAGAAGAACAACAAAAAATCCTAGATTTATAGCCTTGGGAAACTTTACGTATGTCTTTAGGGGAGAAAAACAGATAGAAAGAGAAAAAGAAAACAAGGGAAGTTAATAGATAAAGCTACTTCATACAGTCACCTACATCAAATACCAGTGTACGAAAACATTCTAATATTCTTTTACAAGAAATTCCACGGATATTGGTAGAGTTAGTCACTCAAGTCATTTTCATGACGAAGCTTTTACTATCGGCGCGTTAGACTTGAAGCCTTGTGATTCGAGGTCTCCTGAGGACTTTTGACAGATTTACAACAGAGAGAAGGTTGTCTGTGTTGACTTGCTGGAAAAAAAAAGACACACAACAACATATTTATATTGCTGCATAAACATTAATAAAAATATGATCATTTGCAGCTCTACAACTATGCCATGTGGAGAATTCCTAGGGTGCAGTATCACAAAAAAGAAAAAGAATCGTGATATCTAAATTTAGGGATGTCTGCTATTTCCTATCATAGGAGTGCACATTCACAGCTCATACTATGGCTGAACTCCTACAGTTTAAGATGAATTTTTCCTGATTTAGGTTAAACTAAAAAAAAAAAAAATCAAGCTAAATTTAAGATTAAGGAAACGATTTTATTTCTCACAACTAATTTTTTTTAATAACTACTTTATTGAGAGATTTGATATCCTTCATGATTTTGAAGAAGAACTAGAAATGCAGTTCTGTACCTAGACTTGTGCATGGGAAGAGATTATCTATATGCTGTCAGGTGCTCCAGGGTTTGGTTTATTGGACTTTCCTGGGAAAAGCCAAGCTGGAAGAGCATCTCTTCCTGTGGCAATTCAAGAAGTGGGTAGAAGGAAGGGTAAGCCAGGAAAGTTCATGTCAGGAAGGGAGACACTCATTAAGCACAAATAAACAGGACCTGGGAGATAGAGAAAGCCCCCTTGACAAGGCAGAGGGGTAATGGAAAGGACTGAGATTGAAATGCAAAGCCAGGAAAGAGTCCACATCTGCAAACCCCTGTGTTTCGGTTTCCATCAGTGAGCTGTCTCAGGACATACAAATTGGGCTCCTTTCAGATGAAATTAAACTGAAAGGTATTCTCCAGCCAGTCACCGCAGGACCAGACTAGAATTTGCCCAAAGTAAAATCTCCTAAAATGTGTAGAGGGTGGATGTCAACGACCAGCTGCACACAAAGCACTGTCCTCTGCAGATCTTCTCCTTTTGAACTTCTGGGGATACATGGACAGGGAGAAGACCCAAGGTTCTGCAGGTTGCAACTTCAATGACTAAGAAACCTGGAAGGGTAATGCCTGGTGAAGCATCAAAATAACAACACAGAGGCTTAATCCCTCTTCAGCCAGTGGAAATAAATAAACTATAGTAGAGGAACTAGAGTGAAAAGAAAGAGCTGGTGACCTGGCAGAAAGGTGAAGAAGGAACTGAAGGGGAAGGTTGAAACTGAAGAGAACACACAGACATTCTAGCTTGGAATTATGAATATGCTTTATGTCATAATAGGCGTTTTATCAAACATTCGCTTTGATGCCAAAGCAAAATAACGTCTCTCTCCAAAAACTCTTATAATGGGATCTGTTTAAAGTGGTTTTGAAATAATGCTGAAAGTGCTTGAAGTTTCTCTGCTACCAAATTAAAGCTTAGGGAGTTAGACTCATAGCCTATTAAAATTCTGTTTAGCATGCACATTTTAACACAGGTGTTTCAATAAAAGGGGTTTCCATGTAATTATCTAATGACTTGCTACGTCAATCACGATAGGTCCCAGGTTTGTGACTTGCTCCTGAGAGTTAAACAGAAAATAAATATACCAGTTCTTACCTGCTGCCCTTCCAATTTGAGTTGAAAGCGGTAAATAGTCTCATGAATGTATCTGATTCGATTTGCATTGCTGAGAAAGTAAATCCTATGAGAAAGAAAACTAGGCAAAAAGATATTCTATTTTCTTTTCATTTAGTCAAAATCATGTTCCTCCACGTTGGATGAGAATATACTGTCCCATATTTTCAATTTAACTGCGTTCCTCAGTTTCTCCACTCCCAAATGTTTTCATCCAAATGGACACAAATCGGCAGATGTTGGCATTTCATGCCTGAACATTACTTGATTGAGCTATAGGATAATAGGATACTTCCCCCATGTCATGTCTTGGTATGAACTAATGCTCCCAAGGAAACCAAAAAGCTTACAAGCATCAGTTGAGAAGAAATAAAGTAAGTCAGAGAGCACCCAGCCAGAGATACACAAGACTAGGAGATGCAGCAGCAAACAAATCAGGAGGACAGCAGCGTTTGAGAGACTTAGCTCAACCAGGAGACAAGCTAAAGGTTTCGGGAAGCTGCATGGAGATAAACTGAGACTGGAGAGTAGATTCTTCCATCTTCAGCATCTGCTAATGTGTCCCAGATGCTGGAGAGCTGTCTTGGCCATCACCTTCACTCGTGATGCCAGGAGAACCCTAACTCAGGCCACGACCTCCTGCGAAAAGGCAAAGCTCAGCCTGCCTGGCCCCAGTAGACTGTGACTGTGTCCCAAGCCGCGGCACTACGCTGCTAGCTGGGTATCGGGAGAGCAGAGCAGAGGGATTTGGCATACATTGGGACCACAAGGAGTAACACCCCCATGGTTTACTGTTTTATGACAGCCCATCCGTCACATGCCATCAGCCTGTTATTGCCTAGTGATGCCAATGTAACTAAGGCAGTCAAAAAACGATGCCGTGTTATCTAAGCCTCTGCATTACTGCTGGCAGTAGCACAGAGGCTCTTTCCTCGCAGTAAGAAAAGATTTCTACGTAATCAAGGTATTTTCTGGAAAGTTTCTAAAAATCAAGAGTTCTGCTTACAAGAGCAACCAGATTCACACACCGTTCCCATAACCAGTCCTTGCAGACTCACAAATAAGCAGATTTATAGCAAGGACTGGAGAACAATTTACGTACCCAGATTTCTTCTCCAAACTTTTTTCATGTACTTTCATGCCAGCAAACAGGGAACTATTTTCACTCCCTTTTTCCCACGTAAACAGGGCTCTACACCTCGCGGTCCCTGCTGTTGTTGCTCGAGAGACCTTGCACGCCGCTCAGCTGCATGCCCAGAGCAAGTTTAGGAATAAGAGCCGCTGTTTTTCTGAGCAGCAGTCGGTGAGGCTCTCCTCCTCCGAGGCGGGGTCGGTGATGGTAGACCCGCACTGCACGACATCTGGAGATGTCTCTATCCAAATTGAAAAACAGGCTTAATTACTATTGTGTTGCAATATTGTAACATGTAAAAAGAAGTAGCAGATGAAGGATTATAACAAGCAAGAAGAAGAATAAGTAGAAACTTACTAAAAATATGAAGGCAGTATTTATGTGACTCATCTTCCAAAAACTATGAATACTGTGCCCGCAGAACCGTAGCAAAATTAAGAAAGAAAAAAACCCCCACATTTGCATTTGTTTATCAAACACTTTAGAGTTATCCAGTTATTGGGATTTTTTCCCTTTTCATAAAGAGCACATTAAAAGGGGAGCTCATTGTCATTGCGCTGTTGCAACATCCGCACTAATAGGGCTGTCCATCTTTTCAAAGAGCTGCTTCTTTGAAGGAAGCTACAGTAAATTGTTTAGGGAATTCACCATTCAGTGGTTCCCTCAAGTGCTGCATCCATCTTTCACTGATTAATAATGAAGCATTAATGAAAATGTTTCTGTGTCTCCGTGCTCCTACCAATTAAATGTGGTGCAGAAAAAAATACAGTCTTTGGAAATTGTTATTTGTCTCACTTGCCAGACAAGCAGTCGAGAGAGTAATTCTTTACTGGGAATATTGGTAAAACAAGACCTGCATTTAGGGGATTCAGACTGGTAAAGATGGATTTTTAAGCTGACATTTAAGAATCACTGACTCTCAAATACCACATTAGCAATCAAGAAATCAACAGTGTTTAGAAGAAATATAATTAGCTCAGCATGCTCTGCTTGAAATCACTACTGTAGCTATCAGCTGCACCAAATGCCAGAAGAGGAGAAATGGAGAATTTGTTTTCCGTTGAAATACATTATATTTTACTTTATTAAAGGCATGAGAGCTTGAGACATTAATAGTTCTGAGAAACTGCTGGAGCTAGCTTAGATCAGGCTGGATTTTTCTCCATTAACTGAGCAAATTCTGGGAAGGCAATCCGTCTTTCTTTGGCTTGGTCTGTGCTAAACGCATTACCATGACATCGTGCAAGATAACTGGGCAGAGTGTGTGGTAGGTTATTAATATGTTTTCATTTCATTTAGGTACAGAAGTTACTGAGATCGTGTTTTATATGTGATTGCATTATGCATTATCTGAATAGACCTTCTTATTCTAGAATTAAGTGCGGAGGATGTCAAGTAAACAGGCAACGAAAGCCAATACTTCTGGACACAGATGGCAAAGCGTACGTGTAGAGAGAGAGGAGTAATTGCATGCAAGGCAGTAAATATTTACTCAAATCCAGTCAACATTGGTAGTGCTTTAATTTGACAGCTGCTTTGAAACTTATTTGAGTATATCGTGGTCTCAGATCACTGCGGAGCTGAAAGCTGCCACCTTTCCTGGATTTCTTAGCAAAGAAGATATGGATTAAATCCCAAATGTGTCTGGAAATTGAACTGTACTGGATGCTCAAAGCTGATTGCTCCAGTGTATAATGTAGGACGACAATTAGCTTCTGCTGTACCTCTTCTCCAAGTGAAAAGAGGCCTTAAGTTCTTCACTGTCTATCACTTCAGCACTTTTCACAAGTATCTTTAGTGCATTTGAATTTCGTAGAGAGAGCTGGAGCATGAAATCACACTTCCTTAATTTGCTCAGTGCCAACACCATACTTTTCTCAGTATGGAATAAAAGGAAGTGACACCCTTCATGCCCTCGGACCCCACCGCCACTAAAGGCTCTGTCCCTGCAAAATCAAAAGGTGCAGTTACCCAGGGGAAGTAAGTCACCAGTCAGTTGCCGATAAAGCCCCCACTTTGGCCAGCAGGCGCTTAACCCCACCGAACCTGGACGCGTTCCGGTGCAAGCTGCTCTAGGTGACCCTGCTCTGGCAGGGGGGTTGGACTAGATGATCCCCAGAGGTCCCTTCCAACCCCTGCCCCCTGTGATTCTGTGATAGCGTGAGAAGCCTGTTGGTAAAAAATTCATAGGACTGCAGACTGACAAAGTGTTTTCTAGAATAGGCAAGAAAAAATTTGAAAAGTACTGGGTTGGAGAAGAGTGACAGAAAAGGGAAGTGTGCATTTGAGGAGGAGGAGGGCAGGGACAGAATTTACAGGGTCACGTTGCTCTTAGAGTGCAAGCCGGTGTTCCTAGGGGCCGTGGTCAGATAAATAGCAATGCATTAGTTTTAAAACGCTGCTCTGAAATGTCACCTTCATCTCCATTGATCTCTATTACCAAACAGGTCCTTCACTGTCACTTGTGACAAAAGGCATTAGTCAATGAAAAGCTCTAAATAAACTTGAGGAAGACAAGCGAGCTCTTTCTCTCTTAGCCACACACAATAACATTATAAAAAAGCCGGAGAAAGTAGGGCACTGAAAAAAGCACCTAGTACTGAAACTAAAAATTGAAATATTCTGTTCTAAACTTGTCAGGCTTATCAAAAATATTTGGTGGTGGGGTTTTCTCTCCCCCTCCAAAAAGGATGATTTTGTCTGGATAATAGCCGAGTGAAACATTTTTAGTATATTTACTTTAATCCCCACATTACACCGGGGTAATCAGTACCCACCCATCTACTGTAAAGCTGAAATTTAACCAAGATGTGCCAAGGCTGAAGTTATGTTTGAACCACTGAACCATCTTCAGTGAAACACTGGAAAGAATTGGTAGCTGGAAGACAACAACCATAGAGGCTACTTCAGCAGCCTTTTCAGACCACGCGGCCTCTATCACCTCTTATGGAAACACTGAAGCTCCGCATGCCCTGGCATCTCTCCTGCTGCGTGACAAGACATTCACCTAGTATGTAACCGGAATGATATGTTCCTCTGTATACTTATGGTCACACTCTGGACAACGTTTTAGGATAGGCAGCTCTCTGGCATATGCCTCAAAATGTATGTGCTCTCCTGTTTCAAACCCAGACATGCATCCATTGTTCATACAACAGACAAAACCTGGGTTTTGGGTGAGATGAGGTCCAAGGCTGGCTCACATATCACTCCCTGGAGCTCTGAGCTTGGGAAATGTATCATTACTTTTCAAATACAACAGTTGATGGGAGGGAGAGGGCATTGCTTAAATTTACCCCATGGGTATTTACAAGGTTAATGCTCCATTTTCCTGTCCCAGTAGCCTATTGTGATATTTGTTCTCTGAGCAACAACTTTTTCTTGGTGCTGGAGACACACAGTGTTGCTACACGTACTTGGTGTTCAATCCCAAAAAACATGTTCGTAAAGCCAAGGGGAGTCAGTCGTGCTGTACAAGCACTTTTCACCTTCTGCCTGCAGTCAGCCTCTCCCAGGCTACGCTCCTCCAGCCACGCTAGCTGCGGAGGATTTTACCTGCCTGCCATTGTGCAGACCACGCCACCATTTGGGGGGCACATAAAGTGAAAACTTGGCTATAGCGGAACAGCTGCCTGCTAAGGAGTAAAATACTGAGGGGTCGGTACTGATTTGGAAAGCTGGTTGCAGGAATTCCTATGATGAGTTTGGACAGGCATAGCCACATAGGGAAAAAAAAACCAAACAGTTTTGGAGACATTCTTGTCGTCGCTTCATGCCCATGTGATGAGCTGATAGCAGTGGCATTGCTGTAGCCGCTAACAGGTCCATGAACTGCCACAGCATCCGTTTGTCAGAGCTTGGGTATTTCAGCAGCTGTCAGCAGAGAGGAGTCTCCTGGGAAATGATGTTTCTCTCTTCTTCCCTTAAATCTTAAACTGAAAGCAGATAAGGGTGGCTGTAAACCCCCCTGATGGTTGCCCAGTCAGAGGGGCACCTCCACAGCAGCGAATGCTGAGACGCATTTCGAAGCAATCCTTTCTGTAACACAGCCCCAGGACCGCTTTTCTCTGCTGACACATCCTTCGTAGCAGAAGAAAAGAAACGGAGGCAAGAAGACGACATTATGAGGGAGGGTGTGAGCGCGTACTGGCTCCACATCACCCAGTACGATGCAAAGGGAAAGCTCGGGGCTCCCCACAGGCCACCCCAAGCCCCTGCCCTACAGCTTGTCATAGTTACTCCCTGTGCTCTTGTACTCTCCAGCACAAATGTTGAGCTACAGCTTCTGGCCCTTGTTTTCCATAAATATTGCAGTGGAGAATTAGCTGAATTTAATTACAGTTATCATGAAATAGCAAGCATTAATCAGATGCCAGTAGCAGCTGTATTTTGCTCTTTTGAAAGCAAGAAACTATTTAAAAACTATTTCATTAAAAGCAGAAAACTATTTTAAAAACAAAGCAAAAAGCGTTCTATTTATAGAGTGGCATTATCCCAGCGCACACAAACACCCTCAAAATAATAATAAAAAGGCCCTCTTAATAGGATGCTGTCATAGGGAACAAAATCTAGAGAAACATTTATTTGGACTGTGCACTGGATCTAAAAGAGAGAGAACAACATAAAATATATCAGTTTTCTCATCTCTCCTATTTAGGCTGCTAACATGTACTTTCTGTAGAGATGCCCATCTAATTACAGAACGATAAAGTTCTTTAAATGTGCATAAATTGCTCTAATTCGCACATCAGTTCCTCCTTTGCACTTCAAGAAGCATGTCAGTGCAGAGAGGATCAAGCCCTTTTATAGATAAAAAGCTGTTTGCTTTTGAGATCCTCTGCTCATTAGCTTTCCGTTTTCCCTCCTCCTCCTGCAACGTGGGATCCACCTGGGATCAGGCGTAAAAGCGCAGAAGTGCTGTGGGAGGTTCCCACCCGCAGACCCCTGAGGACGGTGGGCAGGACAACGTGTCTCAAGGGAGTTTTAGGGGAATGGCTGCAGACGATCGCGCTCGGCACGGCTTGTTGCCTGTCTCCTGCCAGAGCTTCAGGGTTCTGCACCGGTTGGGTTCTCCTGCAAGGTTTTTGTATGCATAAAACTACAAATGGATATAACCATTGAAGGAGTTCTGATTTTGGCACTCAAAATTAAGACAACGCAAACTACACAGCATGTGGAAGATCAGTTGTTAATTATTATTCACATGAATTACGATTTAGGTCCTGTTTTTACCTTTCTAGAAACTGACAATCTCGTCTTTTACAAGCACCCCTTCTAAGCTTAAGATGCTTAAGATGCAGTTTTTATGATACAACTATTGCTACTTATGATTAGACTATGCACCAGACAGTGCAGCAATTTCTATAAGGTTGTGAAGCATCAGTTACATGCAATCAACTGAATAACTACCACACAGGTAGCAGGAAACACGTTTACTGTACAGCTGTACATAATCACAACTGGAAATAATAAGCGCACCCCACTCATAGTTCAAACACCATCAAGCACATAAGCCCCCAAGACTTCTCATCCTACATACACATGAGACAGTCTCATAGGTCCACTTGTCCACAGGCTGATGGGACGGACTCTGGGACATTGCGAAGCATTTTAACAACTAGTTTATTTTCCTCAAAGCTGAAGTATACTATAAAATACGTCAGGCCGGGTTACAGTGCTTTACAGACACGCCATTTGGGGCATGAGGCCAAAGTAAGATATGGCTTTGCATAACTCTTAAGTTGTAAAACAGTTTACACTGATAGCTTTTTTAACACTGGTACTTTTAACTCTCCTCCTGCCTTTGAAACCACTTCTGCTGCCTTCTAGGGCTTCTCAGGAGAAGCACCCGAGTTGTAACATATTTCATAAGTGCAGAGATATTAAAATGTGAAGCATCAAGTCTCTCCCTATCCCCGATGAAGAAACTTCCTGTGATTCTTCACTACAGTGACACAGAAAGAGAAAAACTTAATCATCTGTGTCAGGCAAATAACTCAGAGCAAGGTAAGGTAAGCAATATAAACGATCTTCTCCCCCTCCACCCCAAAGTTAGAAGGTAAAGTTAAAAACATCCATTAGGATATCACCTAATATATTTATTCCTCCAGGCCATATGCTTGCATTAGTTTTCAGTTTCTAGCTCCTGACACACTGCAGTGAGCACTTTGCACTGGTTATTTCCTCCCATTTTTGACAAATGAACCCACCTCTTAAAGATAAGTCTGAGACGCAGTCCTGTCCTCCCCAAAACCAGTTATTAGTTTCCATACGTGCTCCCTAAAGAATCCTGAGCACCACAGACACTTGCCAAGGACACACACGGGTTTGGCAAGTAAGAGAAAGCAAATGCAACAAAACATACACAAATTTACAGGCAACGCACCCCTCGGCACCACAGTGCCAGGGAACCTGCCCGCACAGAGTCGCTTTTACACAGGTAAAGGAAAAGGGGCATTAAATAGCTCTGACTTCAAAGGAAAGAAGAAAAGGATGTATAAAGAATATATACACACACACACTGATGGTGTCCTCCATGCTGCATCCCCATTCTCTTTGCCACAAAAAGCCTCATGCCCGCCTTCACCCCCATCACAGCAGAGTCTTGGTCCAGAGCCCAGGTCCAAAGTCTTCAGAGCCTGAAAAGTTTGGGCAAGTATACTGGTGAGGGGGAGATGCTAAACAAAAGCTACCCAAAAATACACCTGCCTTCTGATACAAGTCCCACTGCCTCCTGTTTTTCTTGGATGACTCCCCATGCAAATTCTCACAAGTAAAGCCTTATTTAGCAATAAGATAAATCACAATTGTCACTGCAGAAAAACAAAACGGCTGATTATCTTTAAAGCAATCCCGCTGAATTCTAAAAATGGTGCCTAGGTCTTTGAGACTTTAATTTTAAAATGTCCTGTCATAGGTAAACAGAGATAGAATAGGTCCTTGAACGAATGAGTGCTGACAGCTTTAAAAAAAAAAAAAAAAAAAAAGATAAAAATCAAGCTTTGGTTTTGGAGCCTGCTGTGCATGGGAAACATTAACCTACTTTGAGTAAAGTTTGTGAACTGAGCAGCAGAGAAAGCAAGCAGGGCATGCTAAAGGGAGTTGCGTGTAGCTCCTTCCTCGTGCCTTTAGAGCTGCCGGGACTGAACACAAGGAGAAAAACCCAACCGAAACTCTGGCAGCCATCCAGAAGTTTAAAGCCTTTGAAAGAGCCCTGTGGTGAAAAGGAAGCTACTTAACATTTTGATTTTTCCCATCCGTTTGGAGAAAAAGGGAAAGGCTGGATTTAATTATAATTAGCGGTCAAAAATTGAGTAAGTTTTTTTTGTTGTTGTTTGTTGTTTGAATTTTGGCGTTGGTGGCTGTAAAAACCTGCCTCGGGTTGTTTGCAGGGTTTCAGGTACCAGTTTGCCTCTACGGTTAGATAGCAAAAATTATTACTTATTGAAATGTGTAATCCCTGCTAAGAACAGCACTGCCAACATTTCCATCTCGTTCTGAGGATTATTGACATTTCCCGAGTAGGAGAAGGGATAAATAAGTACGGACCCCAAAACACGCCGAACATTTTTATCACGACAAAAGAGAAGCAATGCACTGTAAAGTGGAAAACAGCTTGTAAGACACCATTTTCCTGGCAAAATTGCTTTCCTTTATGGAATATCTTCTACAACTTTGCAATAAACGCTTCAAAAAAGGACTTTCCAACTGAGTATGAAGAAAACTTATATCCCCCTTTAACACAACTCCATTGACTTCTCACTTGTAGTTTGCCTCTTTATGCTAATTATCCTATGCCCTCTATTATAGGAATAGATCCTTGCAGGGGATGCAATTAAAGATGTAAAAGATGCTTCCACCCAGGTTTCCTTTTTTCCTCCCGGAGTTTCTAAGTTTCTGGCATTTGATTTTTAAGAAAGCTTTTAAGTCGGAATGTGCGGCATCGTATTTTACAGAGCAGGAACCTTTATCGTATCCCAAATAGCAGCTGATGAATTTCAAAGGCTTCTTCTCGGAGAAACATCTAAAACTCTGGATAGTTATCAAGCTCACCCAGCCTCCTTTTCTCTGGAAAGCAGAGGGCTGCATGTATGGATGCAGATCGTATCACAAGCTGTCCAGTCATTGAATCTCAGGCTGCTGATTTTAGACAGGTCAGAATTTGTGTAAGGAGAGACAGGCTCTTTTGATATTTCCATTTCAGAAAATTGAGATGTTCGCAGAACCAGAGAACACAGAACGCGCCTCGGCTTTCACCAAACAACTCTGAAGCCCCTGAAAGGCTTGCTTTGGGTTTGGAGCAGTAGTCAGATATTAATTCAGATTACTTTTTATTTAACCCACTCAGCTGAAAGCAAACCTAAGCGTCCTGCACTAAAGTTTTGTCTCTGCTCAAAGCCTACTAGAAGATGACATTTCTATTCAGTACATACACAATTTAAAGAAGTGCAGTGATGAAAAGAAACAAAGCAAAACTCCGAACTGCAGTGTTCTTCATAAAAACTCTATCCTCAGCGTTTTAGACTAAGCCTGCAGAAAGAATACATTAAGGGCTTGAGAAGGAATGATAGACTAGAAATGATGGAAAGACTTCGAAAATTATTCCAAAGCCTGTGGGGGAAAAATCAGTGATACAAACTATTCCATTGCCTGGACAGTGGCTGAAATGAATGAAAAGGGAGCTGTCTGAATCCATGCACTATAGCACAGCGCAGACACTGACATCTGCATCACATTCCCAACAGCCCCCGCCTGCCTGTGCATGAGCACGTGCCCTTATTTAGTGCTATCACACAGAGTCCTTGGTAGGTTTTTACCATCTATGGGAGGGGCTTTTTCTTTCTTTCCTTTTTTTTTCTTTTCTTTTTTTTTTTTTCCCTCCTCTGACATCCATGGACTTTAAATCTCAAATACTTTGGGGCATCTTTGGGAACTGAACAAAATGCTGGCTCTGCTCTACAGTGTACAGTGCACAACATTTAGTCGCTCCAGCTGGGCTAATCCCAGCAGAATCTACCAGATTTTTCTAGTACTCCTTAACAAGAACATTACTAACAGGATCACTGAAAGGTAAAAGACGTAAGCACAACAAACACAGAATAAGTTTTATGCCTTATTTTGTTTGTGTCCCTCAAATTATCAACTTTAAACTGTCCCTCAGGTAGTGCTAGCTCCTCCAGAACCTGTGTCAATGCCATTTTTTTTTACACAGCCTGCCATGAGCTTCAAGACAATCCCAGGTTTCTTCTGAGTGAATAATTGACTCTTATTTTCCTGTTTATAAAGTGACGGAGATATCAGAAGCATTTTCAGATCACCTGCTGGAAAGGTGCTTTTTCGAGAAAAAGAAGTCCTCATGAATGTTGAATGAGCAATATCGTGGTGAATTCGGCAAAAAGCCATACAACCCGTGTAAAAAACAGTACTGATTAAAGGGGTTTCTGAAATTATTTGTCCAGTAATATGGGGAATTAGCCGAAGAAAAGAATCAGACTTTCCCTGGGTACCAAGTTTAATTCCACTGCAAGTTTTCCTCTTTAATTGGTACCTCAGGGGTAAATGTCGCCCTGACTTGTGGAAGAGCACTGCAGGCACCAAAAGAAGATCTGAACAGAAATTTCAAACACCTGAGGGTTTCTTTTTTCCTTTCTTCAAAATGGACCTCCCTTTCAAATTTGGAGGTCTTTCTGGGGGGGAAAAATACAATCAATTTGTGGGGATTTCTTTTTAAATAACGTTTAACAAAAAAGATTAAAAATGAGGGGAGGAGATGGGGAGGTTTCTGAAATGTTTAAGGGAAAACTCGGTTTCAAACACGACTGAATAGGAAGAGAACAAACAGGGAGGCAGGAAGAGATAAGGACAAAAGCTCTGGTTCTGTTCATTTTTTGTGCTGGGATGTAATTATTTTGCTGTACGTGGGAAGAACAATAGGGCAGGGAGAAGTTCCGCAGATAAATCCTGCAGCTTACCTCAAGGATGCTGCAGCGGGACTCACTCGGCAGCAAATAAGTCCCGGCTCGGCTGTGGGGGGAAAGCACTCACAGGACGGCTAGCGAAGGGGAAGGACGGAAGCCACACAGAGCAGGCACCGGCCACAGCGATGGGAGAGGAGTTATCACTGAAGCAGCGGTGGGAGGGGATCACATTCCCCAGTTACTTAACCTTTGTGCAGCACATAACGGCTTTTTTTTTTTTTCCCCACTAAATATAATTATTGTTAAAACGTCCAGGTTTGCTTGAAGAGTTGGGAGGGCTGTATTCAGACAAATGTGCGTAGAAACAGCTCCGCTGCCAAACACCTGTTAATTATCTATCATTAAAAAAAATAATTATAATAAGAAATTCAAATCAACCATCAGAAGTTAACTCCAAAAAATGCTTCTGCCAGCAAAAGCAAAGCAACCCCCTCCACAGATAGCTCAATATTTAAAAAAAAATATTTTCCTGTAGTCCTGTGTGAATTACATGGCTTTAGGATAAATTGAGATTAGAACCACAAAAGTTCAGAACCACCCAAATCCCTGAATTTACCGGGAGCAGAAGAAAGGGGAGTGATCAGGCCTCCGAGTTCCTTTCCGGGAGAAGATAAACTGTCCCAAGTTTATCACCCTAGGGGCAAACCAGAAGCTGTCCCCAGCTGGAATTTCCCTATAGATGGGTGCTCAGGGCTTGCAATCAAGATCAGGAGGAGGTATGTTGTGACACAGATACACCTCAGAGTTCAGGGGCCAAGGATGGAGGTGAGTTCCTAGACCCATCTTTCCCCTGAGACTTTCCATATGACCGCCAACTGACACTTTTAAAAGAACACCACTTCTAGCCTCACCAAGAAAGAATTCAAATTCAAATCACACAAAGGTGGGTTCAACCAAGAGCATACAGATCTGTTATTTTTCCCTCCTTGGCCTTGAAAATTAGTCTGACTCTGCTCAGCCTCCGGAAAATACCTTGCTCATACCAAGCTACGCACAGAGGCTTCCCGCAAGATCAGGATGGGAGCCAACAGTTTTTCCTCTAAGTAGCGCTCTACCAGGGTGTGCAAATCACTTCAAGATGATATTTTCCTGGCTGGCTTCCAGGGCCCAGAGCAGCAGCAACAAGTACGAAGTTGCTGCGGTGCTTGCCGAGGATGCGCTGTGCCGGGGACAGTACTCATCACCCTTGGGCTGCTTCTAGCCACGGGCTGTGGCTTTTTACGTATGTGTCCGTCCTTCCTGTAGAGCTACGAGGTGAAGGTCCAAAAAAGGGCTTGTGTGGAGAGGCAAAACACCGTTTTCCTTCCCCGTACCCTTCCTCAGGGCTTGGGGAAAGAGTGATCTGTAGTGCTGTCTCGCTCCCTCTCGTTTCACGCACCGAAAGCGATTTGGGGAAGCCAGAGGACACTGTTAATGAGGGAATCAAGGGAGTTACTTTTATTCTTTATGATCTTTATTTAATGATTTAACTTCAGAGCAATGGAAGATGGGGTCGTTTGGGAAGGTAAATTGTGGCTAAGGAAGACATAGAAAAGGAGGAAAATATGCTGTAGGTATCAAAAAACCCAGAATTAATTAGACCAATGAAGAGGAGGTACAAGCCAGTTTGGGCTCACTGAAATGAAATGAGAAATAAAAAAAAAAAAAAAAAAATTTCCTCATAAAAGCTTTTTTTAATTAACCACATTCTCACCTTTTGAATTTTGGAAAAAAAAAAAACCTGATTNAAATGAAATGAGAAATAAAAAAAAAAAAAAAAAATTTCCTCATCAAAGCTTTCTTTAATTCAACACATTCTCACGCTTTGAATCTTGGAAAAAAAAAAAACCTGACTCTTTTTTATTGACAAAAACCAGTTCAATTACAAATAGGTAAAAAACCTACCATCTCAAGCAGTATGAAACAGTTTGCAAGTGATGCAAATTCTGTCTCAGCCATTGCTTTAAAATACCTTTTCTAAACCAAAAAAAAGGTCAGGTTTCTTTCCAGTCTAACCTTTACCGATAGGGTTTGTCTAGAAATAGATTTTGGGGGCTTTCCAGTTAAATGAAAACCTACAAGGGAGAGATTTTGGAGGTGAGAAGGATGGGTTATTGCAAAAATTTCTGGGGTAAAGACAGGTACTGCAGCTCTCCCATTTGTTTTGTCTGTTGTGACCAGGGTCAGAACCCACACTCAAAAAATGCCACCACGGTAGCTTTAAAATACATCAGAAGAAACAGAAGTGTTCTCCTTTCCTAAACATCATACTGGGTTCTTTTGCACCATTTAACATTCTCTAAGAAGACAGCAGAAAACAGAAGCATAATATATTCAGATGTCTAGACGTACATGTTAAGCTTTTTAGAAGTTGTTTTGATTTCGAATAAAGTGGACAGAGTTTATTGTCAAATAATATTGTTCCAATAACATTGTTCTAATATTATAAAACCTCCTATTTTTCTAAAAGGCTCAGCTGTGTTTCAACAGCAGGAATGAACAGAAATGACCTTTAGAAGTTGAAAGTTAGGTGTTAAGTTTCAGTCTGAGCAAACCACCAGTGCCTAAGGAAGGGACCCAAAGCATAACCTAGTTCTTCCAGGAGAATTGGATCAGGCTGTAGGTACAGTAACACAGCAGCTAACTAAGTGTATAGCAGCTGTAGGCTCACAGCCACACTCCTCCACAGCCAGAGGAAGGGTGAGGTAGGACTCGAGTACCGGAGCTCTCACCTGAGTCCCACCACTCTCTCACCGCATATATGGCAGGCAATTTCCATCAGCGGTCTGTGATAACAGCTCTTTCCTCCTTGTACACCAGATGAATCCAGCCAGGCACACGCAATTAAGAAAAAATATCTGCACGACCTTCATAACTACAGAACCCTGCCCTCTGAGCCAGGGAAGTGGGATTGGGTCTGTACATAGAGACCATTACCAATACTCTGCTTAACCCATGAGGCCACATTCCCTCCCAGATCCAGAGAAACCCTTTCCAAAGAAATGTCCCCACAACAGGGCGCATTCCTTGGGCTATTCAGCACAGTTAAACACATAGCATCTTCTCAAACGTGGCAGTCTGCGGTTGCAAATATGGTTATATCCAAGGTGCTCTGGTGAACCTCAACTCTTTCTCATTTCTCCTCTCCCCTCACTGAGAGGAAATTATCCCAAGCAGCATGGCTAAGCGTGCTTAACCTCACACACAGAGCATGAAGAAGAGTAAAACAAAAATGAGGGGACGCAATCTAAAACCTGGTTTTGTCACTTTTGGAGTTCATGTCAGGCTAACGACAGCCTGTGATTTCTGGGTTCCTTTTTCCAAAGGGGACAAGGATTGTAACTCAAAACGTACACCTGTGGCTCATGGTAACAGCTGAAGAGATAGATAGAATTTTTTACATACCCTAACACTACTAGATAATAGTTGGCTGTTCAATTGCACAGCAACATTACACAAATGCTTTAGAATGTAGTATACGTCAAAATCACCTATATACTATAAAAGATTCCTTGCTTTAAATGGACCAGCATGGAAGCAGAAAGATGAGATGAGCCCTAAAAAGAGGCCATCTTCTCCAGGATGGAGGAGAGACCACGAAAAAGTCTTTCATCCTGTAAATCTATAAAAATGAGTAAGAAAAATGCTGACAAACGAAATGAACCTGGCAAATTCATAACCTGAAACTGAAAGCTGATATGGCTGAAATAGCACAGGTGTTTTACTACAAATCTGACTCTACTTACAGTTTTAGAAGGGGCAGGGGGGGCAGTGTGTGGGGTTTTTTTTCCCCCAAAAAAGTTCTCTCAACAGTAGGAAGGCAGAAAACGACGAGCTAAGCTGTCAGCCCTTGCAACACATTTATCGATCATCCTGCTGAACACACATTTTGTTTTGGTTTTGCCCATGCTGGGTTGTACGGTGCTATTCACTTCTCTGTACAAGTTTCTGAAATGGCTACAGGGATGTGTGGGCCCAGATCAACAGTTACCAGGCATTCAATTAATATTTCTGCTGTTTTCGGTGGCACTGGCCCAGCCCCTCCGAGACGAAGGGGTCTCCACATCTAACACAGTTCACCTCGAACTCCTCTGGCAAAGCTCCCACTGCATTTCCCAGCCCCATCCAGCTCATCTCCACAGCACCAGCTTCACAGCTGGACTTGTCTCTGTTGCACACCATGTTTTTTTGAGTTTTAGCAACAAATCATATGATGCTCTAGGTATGATTATTAGTGTATGAATAGAATGGGAACATTTGATTTTGTCATTAATCACTTTGTTATATGTCGGTGTAAGGAAATAAACTACGTACTTTACCACTCCGTAACAAGTATCACTGAATCATATGCTACTGATATGAAATGTTTAATTTGCTCTTTTCAAAGGATGTTTGTTTTAATCCTTTGTACACCAATGACTGCTTATGCTTGAGGATATGAGGGGGACAAATTATCGCAGAATGAGTGCTAGAAATCCCTTAGAATGATAATGACTGATAAATTATAATGTGGTTGTGAGGAATTAGCTGAAATCTTCAACTACTTCGAGGCACGGGAGATTTTTTTTCTGCCCCATGGAAGTAGAGCTCAATTACATTCACCTAAGTACAACTATTACGTTTTCCTTACAGAAATTCCCTCTCATCCCTTTTCAGTTAGCTGCTGTTGATAGCGTACAGGTCAGGATCTGCTGCATCAGGATGTCAGAGGGTGTCCTGACAGCAGGGAAATCCTGCAATTGAAACAGTCAAGGAATCATAATCAGAAGACATGAAACATCTACATTGTGCTAAATAAATTCATTGTGACGGGGTTTATTACAGCGAATAGCAAATTAATTAATAATAGAGATGCCTGAAATGCAGCAAAGTGTTACTGAGCTAGGAGGCCTTTCACTGGAGGGAGTATTGAATGGAAAAGCCATGTAATGGTAGAAAGAACTTAGTTACAGGCTACCGTCACGGCTGGTCTCTGATAATAATAAGATTAAGTGTCAGAATCCTACAACTAAGATATTTTTTTTTCCCCCCAACAGAAAGAAGGTTGGAAAAACACAGTTTCTCAGCACTTTTTCAGGCAAGGTCCATTGCACCAACCAAGCTTCCGTGTCAAAGGGAAGGGTCGGTTCTCCCCTCTACTCGTGCGCGGCAAGCGTGAGTAGCAGCAAGAGGCAGCGGCGGTGCTCTCGCCCTGCCTGACTCATGCAGTAATGAATGTGGTGTGTCAGTTTTGGGGACTGCACAGTTGACAGCCCCGCCTGCAGCCCTGGCTGCTCCGCAAAGCACAGCGAAGGTCACAGTCAGCCACTTCCCGATTTCAGGTCACTGTTGTGCAGAAAGCCTCCCTCCAGCAGTATATGCGTTTCACACCTAGCTGCTCCTTTTGTCAAGCTGTCATATTTAATTAAAATGCTGACAGCCTTTAAGGATCTCTACAATGTGCAAAAAATACATAAGATCAACACTTCACACTTCTACCAGCGATTATTCTTTTCATAGAGTAATTTAATTTGCTTCCTCTAGTTCTTGACGGTTTTAAATTATTTTTTTCCTTTTGCTGTTCTCCATGAAAGGCAGAAGAACCACCTTCTAATCAGTGCCCTGAACTCCTTCATGCTGGTCTGTCCTCAGCCGGGACTTTTCTCTGCCCAGAGAAACTCTCCCCCCGTGCTCGCTGTGTGGTTTCTGCAGAGCGTGTGCTTGGGCTGCCGAGAGGAGAGCTCTCACGGCGCGCTGTCTCTCTGGGTGCCTCATCAGAGCAGGCTTGGTTTGTTTTTTTTAAAACCTGCAAATACTTTGCTTGGGGTTAAATCCGTAGGAGGTTCAGGGAGGTCTTTAAAAGCCTTATCCCACTTCTGCAGTATTAACTCAAGCGCTTGGTTTCCTGAAGCTCTTCTTTGGGACGTACCGTGAGGTGACAATTTCACCAGTGTGTGTACTCACAGCCAAACGCTTTCTCATCTCTTTCCTCCAGGCACCAGAAAACCACAACGTTACCTGGGAAATTCTCTTTTTTTTTTTTTTTTAAAGAGAGCAATAAGATACTATCATCATTGCAAATAATTTACAAGAGATAGAAAGCAGAGAGAAATTCAAGGAGGTCTACGAGATATTCATCTTTATCAGCACAGGGCTGTCGGCACTATAATTTTATGTGTCTCTCTCTCTCTCTCTGCATTAACCTGCTCTGGTACTTTGTTTTTGCCATTTCGTGCATAAATATCATGTCTAATGACACCTTGTGATACTGGGTCCCAAGTTGTACCAGATGCTCTACCTAAATAATTCCTATTGGTGTGCACATCTGACAAGGATGAGAGAAGGAAAGCACTAAGCTCCAACGTGCCCGGCGTAACACAAGAAACCAGAGACAGCATCTGAAATGGGCCTGATCCTTGTGAGCTGCGGTAAATACGAGACCATCTACCACTCCCATTCTTGCATCTCCATGTGCAAACTCGTTCGAGATAAGCTTGCTCAGGCTGTGAGCTTAGATATTTGCCAAGGTAAACTTACAGGGAAAAGGACATCCCCCAAAACATACAACAAAAGGCCTCTAAATTGAAGACAGTTTGGGCAGAAAACACTGATGAAATACAAATATTCACTCCCAGCACTCCCCTCCATGAGGAAGTCAGTAGGAAATCACTCATTGAACTGTGTTTCCACTTATCATCATTTGCATTTGCTACAAAAACACAGCAGCACAAGCGTTTTAGCCCGGAGCAGGAGAGCGCTTCCAAAGCTCACCCACAAGCTCCCCTGTTAGCCTCGCATTGCACTGAGGGGTGACCCCTGTGAGGTGCAATATCTCAGGAGCCACGGGCAAGCAGTCGCTTTCCTGGACCTGCTGCTCCACAGCCACATCCCAGACCCACACCAAGCAACACTTCCAGCCTCCCACACACATTTTGGGGAGCCTCTCCCGAGCAGGTCAGTCCCCAGGCTGTAAGAGTGGATGGGATGTGATGGGGCAGGCCAGGCTGGCCCCCTCCTCCCCCATCTTAATCACCTTCGACTCCAACGATGGAGCCAAGTAACACCTGCAGGAGTCCTATTCAGAGCCCTAGTTCCTTCCCCCATCTAAAATCAGGTGCAAATAATTTCTACAGCTGCTCAAGGGGGACACTTAAAAATGGCCAACATGTTCAAAAAATACTGCCTATCAGCAATTCATCTTTATAAAAAATGCTCATGGGAAGTGAATTGGTAGAAAATGGATTTTGCTTTGCAAATGTAATGATTCATATCATGATTATCTGTGCATTCATCCAGTCGCAGCAGAAGAACAATGTCATATTACACATCTGACCAAACACAACTAATCAGTATAGATTGATTAAAAACTCACAGATACTCACAGAGGGGTTTTGTTGTGGTTTTTTTTCCATTTCTTTTTTGTTTTCCAAATCAATCTGTATAGTTACATAAAAGTTACACAAGACACTGAATTGATAAAAAAAGTATGATTTTCTAAAATAGAAAATCTGTATAAATTACTCATTTTGATTTAAGTCCTCAGCTGTAATACCTACTTATTCTATAAATACGTTTAATATAAATATTTATATAGCCTGAGACAGTAGAATAAAACTGGCTAGAAGGTCTAAAACTCGGGAGGATATACCTCTAAAATTTTTTATATATACTAATTTAGAATATAAAATATTATTTGAGAACTTTAAAAGTTAACTGAAATTCTTTAGTATACATGAAGATTGTTCAAAGCTTTCAGATGCCGGCTGCTGATTTTAAAGGCCTTGTTTTTATGAAACTGAATGTGCAAAACTTTCCACAAAGGTATTTGTATTCTTAAAAGGGATTCTAACAGGAGATCATTAATAAGGTCTTACCTGGGACCTGAATGAACGTGCTTAAAAACGTGAATAAAAGATAAAGGAGACAAAGCAATGAGCTTTGGACCGGTCTGCTTGGAAATAACTCTCTATCTGAAATTTATCTGAGGGTTTGTGCCTGCAAACTGCTGACTCCCGAGCCAGCTACTAAGTGTCCCCAAGACCCACACGCACTCAAAGTCATGAGGATGAGGGGTACCTCACCCAGCAGCAGGCCTGCCTAAAGTTGACTGAGGAAACAACACCCAAAGGTGGATTAGTCCCTTGTAACCCCCTTTCAGAAGAAGCAGAAGCCGTTTCATTCCTAAAACACAACATGCAGGTCATTTGGGCTCTGCAAAGGCCCAGATCCAGCTCTTGCTAATGGCTTAAATTAATTGTGTCATAGCTGAAGTTCTACATATGTTAGGAATTCTGAAAAATTAAGCTGTGAGCCCTCTGGTGACTTGTCAAGCTCCAGGGTGCTTGGTGCATGGGCACTGAAACGGGCAGGTTTTCCAGACGCCATCTGGGCACCTCTCTCTCCGAGGCTACTCGGTGGAGGTAGTTCACTCACAAAGGCCGCTCCAGGTTGGCGACTCGCAGATTCAGGCCCTACCGCTTAGGCAGGAGGCTCAGTGAAGTGCTTCATGTTTCCTAGGAAGGACATTATTTTCCAGACCTCCTGTTTTAGACAGCTACAGAGTTGGTGCCTGTTCTCTGCCGATTAAAGCTGGAAAGTTTGGCTGCTCCTACGGGCAGCTGCAGAACCCAGAGTGGAGGAGCCCAGCATCATCTGCTGTGCTCGTCACATACGTTTCCTTATTTACCCAGGTGAAGTCAGGTAATGAAAAGCAGGCTGCTCTCAGCCCTCCCGAATTTCTGGCTGCCACCACAGGACTCGGCAGCGCCAGCGACGAGGTGCCAGCGTTGCTGGGAGAGTCAGCTGGTGAGTGGCACCGACCCGCAATGGCCAACTCCAATCTGCCAAGCTGCCAGCGACTGCACATCACCCTCACCGCTGCCGCCCGTGGGGCTGCGGCGCCCTGAGGCGGAGATCCCCAACCTTGCAAGCAGAAACCTTGAGCAACCACAGCTCTGCATGTAACATCGTATTTCCTCAACTTGGACGGTTTACAGGAATATTGTTCCAGCAAAAATCTAAGAGCCCCACAGGCATCATGTTGGCCGCTACCACAGGTTGGGAACTGCTGGCCAAGAAGAATCAAAAAAAAGGATTTTCAAGATCTCTTTTTTAGGGGAGGAGGAGGGAGACCTATAATTTTATACACTGTCAGAAATTTCTGAATGACTCAGTTGTTTACCCCCCTTTTTTTTTTTAATTATGAAGTAATGTCTTAAAATAGTTAAGGATCTCATAGTACACAGGACTACACTTTGGCAAGACGCAAGCATATGCTTTTAACTATGGTCACCTAAAAAGACACATCAAAAAGAGCTACTTTCATGCAGGGTTGTTTTTTTTTTTCTTCTTCTTCTTTCTTTTCCTCCTTTCCCTTCAGCATATTGATGTCAATTGTTCCCCGGATGATTCAAAGTCATCGAGAATCACAGTGACATGACAGAAGAAATTGAAAGCGATTCCTACCTAGCACGTGTCAACTCATTGTCAGATGCCTGCTTTTCGGTTGCGCACGTTTATGCACGTTGCTCCCATTTCTCTCTCTAGCTTTGCTTCTTTATCAGCACATCTCAGCGCAAGTCTCTCTTTTCCCCTTCTCTCCCACACTGTAGCTCCTTCATAAATCTCTCACAGTACAATGAGGTGTCACTGTGTTTATCCAGCTCCAGCAACACAGGAATACATTGCAGCACGCAGAATGGGCTCTTAACTCTTCTCTTGTTTATTAAGCTGCTTGAAATGCATAGTGAGAACACGTCGATACTGCTAAGGTTAATGACTGATTGATTCATAGCGAGAGCGCGCCAGCATTTACAGTCAAATGATCCCTAGTAATTGTTGTAATAAAGACTGCAGATGAGCACTCGAGGTACACAGTTACGTACAGAGACTCTCTTGAGCACACCTCAGTAGGAGGGCCATCGTTTGGGTTTCTTACGGAGGAGCAGCCGGTGCTGGAGGGAGCCGAGGAGACGTCTCAGCATACAGCTAATTGTCACCAGCCTGAGCCTGTACCTCCTGCCATACCACCTGCCAGCGGTGGAAAGCCCGCTGCTCTCCCCAACAGCCCTCTGACGAAGAGATTGGTACTTGCACCTTCCACACTACAAGAGATGATGCTGAGAACAAATACATGCCACATTTTCTTTGTGTTTTATAATAGACATATATGGTAAGGCAAAGAAGAGCTGGCTCCACACAAACAAAATCTCTCTGTACAGCGGATTTGTGTCATTAAGAAGCATGTGGGAATTAACAGCTCACACTGTCACCATTCAGATAATAATGCTGTCCCTTGCAATAAATGAATATTCTAGCTACGTAGTTGGTGTCAAAAGGATGCAATTTGCTGGAGAGCTTTTTTAACCTGCAACTTCAAACGCAACAGAAGACAAGATTACCACAATTCCCACCAGTGAATGATTGACATCAAATGAGTTGTGTGAGGACTTGCCAGGTACAGGTGAAAGAAGCAGAAGCAGCTTTACATTTGATGGTTTAACATCAACAGGAAGCTTCATTCACCAGGGGGATTTTGTCTCAAAATGACAGCACCTAAACCCAGGGTTTTTGGTGGCCCTGGCTTTCCTCTGCAGAAGTACTCACTGAGTCACATACTACTTCTACCACAGACTAAGAAAACCACCTGCACTCTTCCCGTCTCGAAGATCATTACCTTATTTTAGCTGAAATCACAGCTCTGAGTCAGAGAGAGATGAGATTCAATTCAAAACACCTTTGCAAACTCCAGGAGCCCTTTACGCACTGAGCTGTTAAATGAAAGGAGAGGAGCTCAGGGTTGCTTTGGATGGAGAAACCACGTTGTGTTCGCCTGCCCCAGAAAGTGCCACGTTCACTGCCGAGGGGGCTCTGCCCTTAGATACAAGTGTGTAGCTCAATATTCAGGCAATTATGCGTGTGATGAAATGCAGAAATTGAGGCACTTGCTTTTCTGCCAGCAAACTTTCATGAGTGCCTTTAGAGCCCATGCGTTTCCAAGGTTAGACACAGGAGAGCATCACCCCGCCAGCAAACACACACTAGCCTCATTAAAGATGGTCCGCAACAAGGCCAAGTGGGAAAAAAAATCCCACCCCATGCTTTGACTTATCTTTGTCCCCTGAAAATACTGTGATTTGCTGGTAGGTGTTTTCACATTTCTCTGTCTACCCCCAGACTCAGCTCACAGAGTCGTGGGAACACATGGCTTCAGCGCATCCCCTGTGTTGGTCAAAGCCAAATGTCCCTTTTAGGCAACGTAACCACAACCTAGGTGACATTTCATTTAGTTTGCCTTATTAGTTCAACATCAGTTATCCACTTTAGTTATATATATATGTATAGCCATATATATAAAAATATATATTTTAATATATAAAAATGTAGAAAATATTTTTAATATATAAAAAATATAAAATATTTTAATATATTCACTATATATAATTAATATCCATCTTTTAAATGTTGCAAGTTATACTTTTCAATAGCAGCATAACTGCTTATTTGCAAACTGAATAGAAAATAGCACCATTTTGCATACTATACATGGAGTATTACCGTGACCTATTCACATGAAGTCAGAGGCACTGTTCTCCTCTTAAATAGAATATCTCTTTCAAGGTATTTATTTGGAAGAGAGCTCAGTCTCACCTTGTCCTACTTAATGCCCCAGAGGAAAGAGTGAACCTGTGCCAAAAGAAAGGCCCTAATCCCATTTTAGGCTTTGAGTACAGACATCCTCTCTGCCTCTGAAGATACGAGGAGCAACCCCCCTCCGTGCATTCCTGCAGGAGCCAATCTGGCTGCAAAAAGTGAGCAGGATCTGCTGTTTCCTTCAAGGGCAGAAAAGGGAATGAGGTTTGGACTTCATTTAACCTGCATCCACGCACTGTGCTGCAAGAAGATTTGAGCTGTGGCTGAAAGGGAATAATTAGCAATAATTAATTTCTGCTGCAGATCGTTAGCAATTTACAACCCCTGTGAGCAAATGAAAAGAAAACCATGGTCCATCAAACTCCTAAAATTAGCCCTAACTGAGTCTCTAACACTGTGGATGGCAGTTCTTTCCAAAGGGCTGGAAAGCATTGCGAGGGACCTCCTGGAAAGCAGCTGCTGGTTGCCTGCGCTCCAGCAAACGCAGAGAGCTGCGTCTGCATCTCAGCTCTGGGGAGGACATTCACGTCACCAGTTCACCAACACCAGCAGGTCAGAGTTAGGAAGGCTCTGAGGACTTCAGATACTCAGTTTTCAGGAAGCGTGACTTTTAACACCACTGACTGCCTTCCTGGTGGTTCTCCTTTTTCTCATTAACAGATTTTCAAAGTTAGAAACCGACTCACTGCTCAGAGACGGATTATGTTAAAGCCCTCCAGATTTACACCTTTGTTTGGGAAAATTAGCCAAAAGAAATGTTTCTGTTCAACAGGTCCGTAAGTTATATGACTTCAGCTATTTTCTATCTGCCATTAGGGACTGGAGAGATTTCTCTCAGGCCACAGGAATGTGACGATTCATTAGTATAATTTTTATCCCTGCAAATCCTAACTTCTCTTCTGCTAACAGAGACCTCAATAATAACAACTTCCTTCATATGTTACTCAGCAAAAGCCCCAAAGTAAAAAGATAACTACTGTATATGAGTGAAATAGATTGCATAATTTGAAATTAAATGTTGCCAGCATGCCAGAAACTACAACAGAGGGCCTTACTGCATCTCTCATTCTGCGTCATGCCAAGATACTCTTCAATCAGGAATTCATTAAACTGAAACCTGGAGCAGGTCTTTATCAGCCTTGCCCTCCCAGCAAAATAGACAGTTCACATTCGAAATTGCTTTAAGAAATTTTTTAAGCCAGAAGTTTGCTTGTCTCTTCCCACAGAAACACGCACATCTCCACCCGAGTCATACCTGACATATATTACTCATGCTGATTTCAGTGAAACTGTTACCGAGGACCTATTAAAATGGATGGGTGAAGTTTAATCAGCTCAGCTGTAAGCAAACTTGCGGTATAAAAAACCTAGTCTGAGATCCAAGGTTTCCATCGTATAGGCTGTTCCCGTTCTTCTTTACAGACATTGCTCTGATTAGGCTGAAACCTGGGGCTTTCAAGTTTTCCTATGGCTACTGAAAGTAGGTAGGAAAATTATTGTTTACCTCTAACTGAAGATCCCCAGGTAACTGGAGCCCTGCAGTGGGGACCCACCAGGGTGCCCTCTCACTGGCCGCCTGGGGTGAAATGCTCAGACTGGGACTTCCCTGCTCCCCGGGTGCTGAGCCGAGCCCGGCTTCCCCTGCAGCAGGACTGCGGTCCCCCATCCAGACGGCAGGCTATCCCAGAGCCAGGACAAAACAAAAATTATCTCCAACGCACTTAATAATAATTAGTCAAATGACAGCAGCATCTGAAAATGAAGTTTTTAACATCACCTGCCGGCATCGTTGCAAATGCTTTCAGGTAAGTCCATATACTCTGCATATACATCAAGAATTTGAAAGATTCTGCTAAATTTAGGAACGTAATCTATTTCTGCAAGGCTCAGGCTTCAGCTTCAGGAAGCACGTGTTCATTAACACAGATCTCCGCCCAGGAAATACAACTCGAACTTTTAACTTGAACTTTGTAAACAATGACAAGAGTCATTGTAAAATGGCAGAAAGCACATTCTAGATTCTAGACTTCCAGATTAAAACAATGTAATCTCCTTACTCTAGCATCAGTTACCGCACTACTTTATTATCATTTATACATATTAGCGCAGTCGATATCAATACCTATGTGGACTGTTGGTATAACTGATTGTTTATGGACACGGTCTGAAATCTGAGACATTGTTGGCTGAATTCCCAGTCTCCTATATGAAATTCTCTGAGACCCATGGGAAAAAAAAGAAAAAAAAAAGAAACTTTAATCTATTTCAGGTTTCCTATCTGAAACAAGGATGAGAAAATAATGGAGGTGATAATGCCTCTTTAGACGTTCTTTGTTCTACAGATTTACATATAATAATAGTAATGTCTTTGAGAACGAAACATTTTTTACAACATAAATTTGTGCAGAACTAGCAGCCTTGGGGGCCCAAGGCTAATATTGTAATATAAATGATAATTAATTTATATTTAACTGGGAAATTTGTGCTATAAATATACCCAGAACAGCAGTCAATGAGAGATCACGTTATGAATCCCCAAACCAGACGTGGATTGGCTAATGTAAGTAGAAATACATGCTTCCCTAAATACAAGAAAGCAGCAAATCTGTATATTGCCTACGGTTATGATGAGCCAACCCACTGACATGCATTGCCAGAAAATAAAGCTTTCTGTGCAGACCTTTCTTTCGAGGCGGCAGGAACGGGGTTTGTGCAGGACGGGGCTCCCCGGCTCTCTGGGGTCCCGGAGTGACCCCCCAGCCACCGGCGCCAGCAGCCGGGCTCCCACCTTTCCTCACTTCTCTGCTGAAAACCCACATGAAACCGCCTGCTCCACCTGCATATGCACTTGGGCACAGGTTTTTGAAAGCCATTTAAGCACTTAACTTCCAGTAAAATTCCCCTCTAACGTCCAGTCCTTTGTCAAAACCAGCACTGACCTGCCAGGTGTTTCAGCCCCGCCTGACAAAGCACGCTCAAGTTTGGGCAATTTTTTTCCTACTTCTCCTTTTCTCCAGCTTTCCAGCCGGTGAGCTCCCTATTTCCCCACCTGGAGCTAGCAAAAGCAGCCTCATCAAACCCACGGCAGCATCTGAGGATTTTCCATGGGCTGCAAAAATGCATTGCCACATCTGTCATCATGCCTAAATAGCCTTTGGAGTACGTCCCATGCTTTCGGTGCCAGATCTGCTTTATCGTCTTTTTTTTTTTTTTTTCCTCCAGGGGAAAGAAAAGAACGAAGAATCTGTTAGAAAGACGGAGGCTCCTGGGTACCCCGATCAGCTGCAAGGCAGTAAGCACAGACTTACTGACACCATGCAACATGCTTAGAAAACCAACATTAATGTAATGTAAATGCTTTAGGCAAAGTTAGCAGCCAAAACACTTTCTAACCGTTCCTGCCACCCTGTGCCATCCCCGCTCCTCTGCTGATCAGCAGAACCAGCAGTGACATCTGCAGCACTTAAGTACCACAATTAGGAGATATACCCGCTTACCGATGATTTTTACTCTCGGTGAGACTTTTTATGAAGTTGTACCAACATGCACTAGGCAAGATTAGGCATGGTATTGTTCTCCTTTCAGCATTTCCCACGGAGACTTTATTTTTCCATTTGTATGATTAATTATTACTATTATATTCGTTCCTAGAGTAACAAATATAATTTGGCAGAGTCTGTAGGCACCTACCAAACGTGACATAAACACAGTGAAAAAATTATTTTTTTTATATCTGTGCCAAATTTATAGTTGCAGAAAAAAAAAATATCATATCATATTAAGTTTTTTCTATTCTATTATTATTTTACTTTGTGTATTTTAAAATACTGTCTAATATAAAGTCATATATAACCTGCTAATCAATACATCCTTTTAAGTGCTCAAACTAGAGTTTTGAATAGTTCAGAAATTGAAAAAATGTTACTGAAGTCAACACGTATTAGCAAAACATTTTACTGTTGTCAAATTTGCATATTTTGTTGAGAAGTTTCATGCAAAAAGTTTAATTCGGCCCTCTGCCTCCATGAATTTTCCATTTACAGTCTGTTAGATGTATATCCTACACGTTACCCTCCTACAGAAAGTATCTGTTAATGGGTCACCGCTACAACTGAGAAAGACAAAATTAGATCTGTCTGAAATTAAATATTTCATTCTTTTTGTTTACCACCGTCTCAGGCTTCTGTGAGCATTTCTATTCTGTGCCCACAAATTCTTCTGAGTTACTTTTCCTGATTTGTGTCCATTTAACTCCCTTAAAGCAAGGGCACTTTCTTTCCTCAAACATCACCTCTGCTAACACAGCCTAAAGAAACTATTTGAACAGTGTCTAGGTTGTACAGAAATAAGAAATTATGAGCTGAATCTTCAAGGAGGGCTTCAAGCTACAGCTCCCGAGGCAGAGACTCTCGGGGAAAGCTCTGGTTTGGAGCCGGGAGCCGTGCAGGTGCCTGCGGCATGGCAGAGACGTTGGCCTCCGCGGAGGGGACCGGCCCCAATTCGGCAGGGGCAGGTAGAGCAGAAGCGATGGAGCTCGTTTTGATCGTGACCGTCATTTTTGCTACGTCCTTTCATTAGCCTATAAAAACATCAATAGCTGAAACGCCATCTCTTGTGCTACCTCGCACAGCAATTCAGTTTAAATCGTCAGAGACTTGTTGGCGTTTGTAAGGCTAGTGGTCCAGCGGCTTATACGACAGCAGACGTTTGAAGTCCGATGGTTCGTATTAATTGCTTTATGAAACAACGTGAGCCAAAACTGATTTTACAGTTTTGAAGTCAGATTGTTTATATTAATTGTTTTTTGAACAACATGAAGCACAATTGATTTTATAGTGTTGCGGACTGATTTATCCGGCATTGCATAAGTCATCATCCAGTGTCTATATCCTATAGTTAATTGGCACTTTAAAAGTCCTTTCTAAGCCCTTCTTGCATCCGCTTGAATATGATTACAAGTGCTACGTATAAATCAATTCACCTAATTATGATTAAAGGTTTCCAAAAAAACCCTCCTGAAGTGACTAAATTCATGTGAGTGAGAGGAGAAAGTGCAGCATGAGAAAGAGTTAAACAAGTAGCAATATCAAATATACACCAGGAAAAATAAGATCACATCACTCTAATTCTTCTAAATAGGGACGATAAAGGGTTTCCTCTCAGAATCTGGCAAAGGAAATGTTCTCCCCATGTACATCCGTTTTTGCACAACTCCCTTTTCAAAGAAGGACTCTTGGCCTGGAGACACAGGGCCCATTTTGGATCACTCTCTAACAGCCATCACGCTCGTACCTTTTCTCTCCATTGATTGGAAAGGTAGACAGCACCAAATGACTTCTCTCTATTCAACACGTCGGAGCCAATGGTACTAACTGACAGCAGACCAAAGATCTTTTTTTTTTTCCAGCCTGCTGTAACAACATTTCTATCCAATCCAATTAGATTTAAGAGGTGATCTCTCCATTGTATCAAAAGTGTTAAAAAAAAATAAAAATTAAATGTCTTGTTTCTCATCTTTTTCATACTGGTATAAATTAAGTGACTTTTATTGAGTTGTATCAGATTTGCAGCACAGTAATTATTAGTAATACGGGTATTATCGTAACATTTTGGTATGTCCTAAATATCCCCTTTGTTTTCGGCATATACTAATTTTAAAATCCTATCTAATTTAAATATACGAATATCACCAGAAAGCAATCAAGATTTCTTCCCTATATGCCTCTCACAGGATAATTTTCTCATACATATGTATTATGACCAAAAGACATGTTCTGCATACTAACAGTAGTTTTACAGCTCAGTGTTCTTGTTTGCTATGATAGGACAAAATTTTTTTATAGTGAGTTTTTAATTGAACACTCTTTTTTTTTTTTAATGGTAAGATGTTGCTTGCTTTGGCAAAGTTTACTTTCTTATCAAAATAACAAATAGGAAAATATCTCAATCTGGAAAAAAAAAATCAACACAGAAAATGAATGTGTCTCTTCCTCCCTTCTCTTCTTTATCTGCCATTAAATTACATTCGCATATCTAGCACCACACTCCACTAAGTCCCATTGCAAAAGAAAAATCACGATGCGTCGTTGAAGATAGAACCTGAGAATGGCGCACACAAACACAAGACACCTAAATCATGTCCCCAGAGGAAACACAGTGGTAATTCGGAATTAAAATATTTTTTTCATTTGCAACTGGAATATGTCAGGTTTTGATTTGCAGCTGAAAACTAAAAATATTTTCAGCTGAAGTTTTTACAGAAAGTTCCACATTTTCCAGGCGTCACTTTTATCGAAGATTTACACACCAGCTGAAGAGTATGCATAAACTTGCAGTATTTCTGGAAGAGAAACTTCAATTCCATAATGAGTTGTTGATAATAAACTTTATTACTACCACATCCATGATTCACGGTGCGTTGGCTACAGCCAAACACAGCCATGTGCATAAAAGAGGAGGATACCGTTCTCTTCGCAGATGTGGATGATAACAAATAAATATGGTTTATATCAGACAATGAAAAAACTAGTCTCCTTACAGCGCTGAAGTACGCTTAATAACTTACTGAGAGAGTGACAATATAAACTATCTAGTTATTTTTTCAAGTATCTTAATATGTCTCAGTGCATCTTTTTCATAAAGTTGTGTTTTAAAATAGCAAATACTCCTTTTCAGCAATGATTTAGGTAGTGAGCTAGGCCTGATTTTCAGAAAGGAGTAGGCATTCCTCAGCTAACAGGCCTACTTTCAGAAAAACAATTTACTAGTACTGAATTTCACTAAGCATTTAGTGTTGGTGGATGCTGAAATGTCCTCCCCTATATATCCCAGCAGCAGAGGAACTGCTCATTGAATGCCATGAAACAAATACTAGTCTATATGGTGACGCTCACACTTTTATATGCCCAACCTACATAATATCCACTACTATCACACAAAATAAAACAGCTTCAACAGACAAATTTGGGAAGGCTTCGGTGCAGATTTTTACAGAGCTGAATGGTAGGAGAGTTTACATGTGGGCAGGGAAGAAGCAACCCAGGATTGCCTCTGACAGAGGAGGGCTTCTGTGGAAGTCTCTCACGGCTTGTGTGAGCCACTGCACAGAAGTCCTTTTTTTTGTACAGGATTTGGTCCTGTAAACATAGTTTGGAATTTCTCAGACCAGCATCTGGAGGTGAAGTAAATAGTTTTGTGGGGTTTATAGATCCTGGTAGTTCTTAGGCTCCAGCTGCCTAGCCTGTAGAGCATTTCTAAGTATACCTTGAAGCAAAAAAGTAAATAATGAGGGAGTTTCGCCAAGAAAACCATGGACACCAACACATTTTAAAGTTGTCCAGAGTCAGGTGCAGAAGAACAAATTACGGTTCAGTTATGTGTTAGGCTTTGTCACATAGAGAAGCCATTAGACAAGGCATCTTCTAATTGTGGATCTAATCCTTACGTTATTTAGAGAAGTGTTTTGTTGCCAGTAAGGAGGGCAAAGCGGTGGGGAATGAAGGATGAGGTTTGCTTTGGGGTAAACCCATGTGTGATCTCCGCACAGGACACAAGGAGATTCCAAGGAAACTCACCTTCCCCATCCTTCAATCCTAGAGAGCCGCAAATTAAAAATAACAACATTCAAATGATATCAAAACATCATTCAAACCATTAAAAAAAATCTAAAATATTCAGAAGATCAAAGCAAAAAAAAAAAAACACCCCACGTATGCAACCAAATGAACAGGACAGCCACTTCGCTGTTGTAAGTAGTACCCTCATTACTGACCTTTAGAAGAGGTAGGGAGGAAAGGCAAGGAGGTGAAAATTAATAACCCTCCTTGCAGACGGCAGAGAGCTGTCACAAGTTACGTGATCGGGCATTTCTATCCACTCCCCCCATCTTCCAGAAAGACATAATTAATTTATAGTCATTTTAACCTGAAAATGACACTTGTACATTTGGAGAACTGACAATCAACTTCCCATGCTAGCAGCAGGGTGTAAAAGTCTGAGTGCTGCAGCATTCGTGCGGATGCATTGAAAAATATAATTGATGGGACCTCCTACCTTGTTAAGTGCAGTGGCACTAGCTGTAACTGCACGCAGGCATGGGGGATACACACATTTCTTTAGCAGAGAGAAACAAAAGTAAATAACATAAATTAAACAGTCCCTTAAAATCCTATCTTAAGGGATAGTTAACAGTAATACCTCTGTCTCTCTGTGTTTTAACTCATAGGATGCGGTGGTATGTAGACATACGCAAACTGTCTGGTATGCAATTTTATCTCATGTTTCAGATTGCAGTAAGATTGGGACATGACGTACACAGTTTCTGCTAGAAGCACTGTGAATGACAAAAGTCAATGGTAGATCTGTGGGAGAAAAAAAAAAAAGAATAGGAACAGTAGACGTATGTGCATATTTGTGTAACAATTCAAGGAACCATAGATAACAAGGTCTTTGCTAAAACGTCATTCAAATGAAATGAGCCCAATTTAACAGGATTGTAATACCACACAGCATTTTCAACACCTAGAACACCCAGAAAACAGACCTAACCTACAAACTTCTCCAACTATCACCTGTGCACCTGAGGCTCAATGGACAACACTGTGTTATTAGTTGGAACTGCTGGTGTGAAGACTGGGAGAGCCTTACAAAGGCTTAGCACCTGCTTTAACGAGTCAGGCATTTTCTGTGACCTTCCTGGGTTACTAAAGTAGCATTACAGTACTTGAGCTGTCAAACATCCTTAATATTTTTGTTAATTGAGGGCATATTCACTGCAAGGCTTGTCTTCACTCAAGAACTGCAGTCTTGTCAGGCTAGGTGACCCTAAGACTACCCTCTTCTCATAATTACCAGAAAATCTGTGAACCAATCTCACTTACTGCATTAGGTCCTTACAGTTACACATTTCCACCCCCTCACACCTCATTTTTTATTCCCTGTACAGCCTGGCCTTGCTTCCAACGTACACAGAGTGGTGAATACCAGTCACTCCGAGAGAACAGCTTCAGGTCAGGTTTTGCTCACCAGCAAATAAAAGAGGCAGCACCATTCAACTCATTAAGCAAAAATTCTCTCCCCTTTACTCAGGCTGAAAAGTTTCCTTCATTTCACTGGGAAGGAAGACCTTCCCATCTTGCAAAAGTACCTCTACAACCAGCCCTCCTTGTGCCACTTCGGCCAAAGCAAACCCTTCCCCTTCGCACCCTTTTCCAGCCTTACTTACGGCAGTCAGCAAATACCATGTTCCCCAGTACTGTGTTTTTATGGGACAGGGCTAGCTTTCTGCCAAGCCCCTAAAGGGTCAATATTCTTATTATAAATGCACCAGGCGCATGGTTATGTCCCCCATGTCAGAAGGAACAGCCTCTGCCTAAGAGATGGGTATGGGCTGGCAGGCAGGGGAGACATCCACCCTGCTCTGGGTAGGAGAACACACACAGTATAAGGTCTTCTAAAAAAAAGTTAGAGTTTAGAAGCATAGATCTTCATATACTGCAAGAAATATATATATAGCATTCCTAGTCTGACAGAAAAACAAACTCAAAGATGATAAATTCAATGCCACTGATTTAAAGTGGTAGAGAAATGAAGTAAGTGGTAATCAGTACGTTACCTCCAAGATCAGGTACCTAAAAGCTCTCATGGTTATAAAAGGTCATGTTAGTCAGGAGTTCATTACATTTCTTGAGTAGCACAACAGATATGAGCCTGCCTTCCGGAGGTGGGAGTCCTCCTCTTTTGTGGGAGCAGTCGATACCCTCGGGGCACTTAGTCATATGATCCTGTACCACAGAGCTAAAAATAGGGAATCGTGTCAAACTAGATTTATGAGATTGCTTTCTCTGTGTGCAGACAGCCTGATTTTAGATTTATATCCCATCTATGCTCCAAGTGCATGAAAGTGCTCCCTCCTGAACACCTTCAGAGACCATAAAAAAGTCCAGTGTGATACAGCTTTAGGTATACAATAACTGTCCCACTGCCACTCACTCAGCTGAAAAAAAAAAAAAAGGTAAAAGGTAAAAAGAAGGGAAACCTGCAAGAATAAGCAGCAAACATCACGAGCACCAGCTTCAGATGCATAAGTACATACATACAACCCTAGACACTTTAAAAAGAGATGTCAATTTTATCAGGTCAAAACCAGAACACGTTTGCTTTCGTCTTGGTGGTTTTTCTCAGCTTTTCTTCATCTAATCACTTTTCGTTTCATGACAGCTGAACTTATATTCTATTTTAATTCTTCCTTTAAAGGGTCTACAACATGCTTCTGGTATAGCTCTGCCCACCCAAAGTGTAGAAGACATGACGGTATGGTATGAGGTAAGAGTTTTATTGGCCTGTATTTTGGATGACCAAATTACTCATGAGCAGTGAACTCATGAATAAGTTATGAAAGTCATTACAACAAGTGCCAATAAAACCTTTTTATACAAGATTGCCATATATTCTACATATGCAACTTATTTTACAGGAAGGAAAAAACTCTATATAAGACACTTTTTAGAGAGTCTTAAAAAATTTTATTGGGACAATTTCTTTTATCCTTCCAACTGCAAACCAGACTTTAATTAAAATAAGCCATGCTGTACTGTGCTCAGAGGTATAGAAAATTTAAAATATCTCTCAAACTTATTGCTGTAGCTTTTACTTTCTCAGAACTCATGACCCACCAGAGCTTGAAAAATGCGCTGTCCCGCTGGAAAATTACAGCTTTGCCTTTCCCAAAAGGTGAAAAACTTCTAGGTACAATTCTGGATGGTAACATAGTTAGAAATCTTAGGTTTATCAATAATCCAGGGTCAAATATGGTCTATTCTGAACATGAATCATTAATATCTTCTAAGGGAAGGAAGACTACAAAAGGAAAAGAAGGATATGTTATGGTTAAGTTGGCTTTCTCAGAAAAATACCAGCTTTCTGAAGATACTTAAAAAATCAAATCCCAAGAAGCTGAGTCAGTAGAGTGTCAATAAGGAAGCTATCAATCCCTGCCCAATTTTAATTTACCTCACAACTATAGGACAACGACGGGGGAAGAAGGGCAAAGAGGATAAGTGTGTACACACGCACACTTTTTTTAAAAAAAAAAAAAGAATTACAAAACAGTCCCCTTTTAGTTAGACAACTTGATAGCAAGGATGTTTTTTGATACATTAATTTCTCCAGCATTATTCTCAGATTTAAAAACTTGCAGGCATTTTTTTCCTCACCGAAAGCCTGACAAAGACTCAAATCCCCAGGAGCTGGTAATTGGCATTGTTTTCAGGGGAGCTGCAGGCACAAAGGGTGTGAGATTCATTTGTCTAAATACGGGTTTCTCCATCTAAAGGGGTTGTCTACATACTTTTATTCCTTCCTGAAGAAAAAAAAAAACCAAACAAAACAAATAAAAACTTATTCAGCACCCTAAGTAGACTAGTTTGAAGTAAACAATTTGAGCTCTGGAAGTGCTTTCTTTCCCACAGCAACGGCAGCTCCCTCAATTCCACCCGCCCTTCGGGCCTTTGCAGGCAGAGATGAACCCAACCCACCGAGCCTCATGCTGGCTGCCAACTTCTCCACTGGTTTGCTCCACATGCAGCCACTTAAACATATGCAAATTTAGCCAGCAAAGACCTTTTTAACTTGGTAACATTTTCAATTCGTACTCTGCTAGATCAGTGACTCCGCAGAGTGCATGGCAGCAGTTAATTTACCCACAATTTTCTTTCCAGTGAGAGCAGCACTCCAATCAATGACGTGGTTTCTGCTGATGCTGGGTCTGAAGTTTGGACCACATTTCGACATACTTGCCAGATACATAAAGATATTACTTGGTGATTTATTTTTTTTTTTCCAATTATCAGTTGTAGTACTGAAATACCCTTTGCATGCCTGTGTTGATTTCTGAAGAGATTTACTGCTGTTGTCAAAATATCCATGAATCAAGGAGTGAGGGTGTAGACGTCAGCACTCCTTGCTGATTGTTAACTCTGTGTCCCCAGTGCAATTCTTCCTCAAGAAGTTTACAGGCGCAATTTACTTAAGATATAAGTACTCGTGTTGTGTCTTACTACCTTTCAAATCACTGAGCTGCTTAACTGGGCTCTTGTGCTGTTGCCCAGTGATTTTCAAGAGGTAATGTATGCAGCCAGTGGAGGGAAAAGAAAGAAATGCCAAACCTGCGCCATGCTCCTACTGTTCTCCTGACTGCTGTATGGAGCGAAACCTCCATCTTCCTGCCAGAGAGCCCGAGGTCCTGCTGTGGAATGGGCTCCTCGTAAAGCAAGAAGGGGCAAGATGTGACAGGTAATAAAAGAAGAGCACGATGCATCCAACAGCTAAATAAATAAAAGACCTGGTAAAGCACTCCCCCTGCCCAGGCTGACAGTCAGACAGCCTGGCCAGGCAACCAAGGCAATTAAGCCCTAGAAAAACTGGGCTGCTGGCTAAAGAGCCAGACGATAACATCCTCCCTCCATCCAGGGCAGGAAATGTTCAGTTCAAAGTACTGGACAGCAGGTACTCATGAGGATGGGAAGTTTTACAGCAGGATCTAGTTTGTTATGAAGAACTAATCTGGTTGTAATCTATGGCATATCGGCATAGATTGAACCCTACCAGTCAATCATTCATATGCTCTGATGAATCTCGGCTGACCACCATTTACATCCAATGTGTGTCCTTTACGTTAGCAATAGGAGGCAGTTTGAGATTAACACGTGAGGGCAACACAGCATCCAAGCCATGAGCGTGTGGAGTAATTTCCATTATTTTCATACAGGCTGTTCCCCCAGACTCTTCTGAAAATGTGATCTCTAATTCTGGGCGTTTTCTTCCAACCTGCCATCTTACCCCATGCTTCGCCTCTTGATCTCCATCACCTGTCGATTGAGATGGCCACACTACACCACACAATGAAGCTGGTTGACTGCTTTAGGAATTTATTTATTTTTTTTTATTTCCAGCTGAAGTGAAACAATAGGGAACTGCACACCAGGAGAAAAGAGCAGAGCCCTGATGGCACTGGATGGCAAAAGCTGGAAAGAGGGCTCCTTCAAGCACCTGTTACAGCGGCCTCTCATCGTCCACGATTTACATACTTACATCTAAACTCCTTAGGAAACAGGGGGAAGAAAAGCAACATGAAACACGTCCAAGTTGCAGGGTTTTAACAGAAGTTAAAGCAGGAGGTACAAAAATTATTAGTGGGAAGGGAAGAGCAGTAGGGAATTAGAGAACTGGGGGACAGAATATTCATACTAAGCTGGGAAACAAATAAAAAAGATTCTCTGTTTTTGTTTGGCTGTGGGTTTTTTTGGTTTTGGGGGTTTTTTGTTTGGTTGGTTTTTTTAAGTGCACACCACCAATTTAAGTTTAAAAACCCAGTAGCAGATTCTACAGTAACTCTGCAATGTGGCTTAAGAATATCCGGACAGCCTAAATATTAGGCATTACCTTCAAAACCCTACTGATATTTGGAATGGTGTCCTATTCCCTGGGTCCTGAGCCTACTCACTTCAATAACACAGAAAAAAATAAATGCAACCAGCCAGTCTCTCGGGGTAGGGAGAAAATAGGCTGGACTGGCATCCGAGCGGAGGCCAGGTACCCCTGTGCTGCGGTGGTCCCCAGCAGCAGCAGGGCAGAGCTGGCTGCACCAGGCAGGACGCGGGGCAGCCCGGAGGCTGCTGTAACGCCTGCAGAAGGTCAGACTGGCCTCCAGCTACCCCTAGGTCTGGGAATTTGCAAAAGTAATTTAAAGAGATCATAGCCAGGTTGAACAGGGCTTTTTCTTTCTGTCTAGTTTTAATAGCCTCTTCAATAGTCACAATAAAACGCAGCTCATCCAGTATCTCAGGATCTTACTGTAAGCTGAGTAATAAAGTCCCCGAGCATGCTTGGAGCACCGGCTTGAACATCACACCTTTCCATTATAACTCAAAAGGTGCAGTAATTGGCCTGGCCGTGACACATTCAGGCTCCCAAGGCTGAATCGGTGTTATTTAAATGGGGGTGCCCAGAGGTAAGAAACTGAAAGGACACGCAATTTTCTTCTTTTGTGTGCTGAGTTTATACTGCAGCCCCATCCATTTCCAGCTGCTATTTGTGTGCTCCTTCAGACGGGGAAGGGTAGCAAAGTGAGCCGGCCCTGTCTGCCCTGTAGTTTAGAAATGCCCAGCGCCATCTCATAGATCTGGTGCAAATCCAGGCACTAACCAAGAGACCGAAGCAGGAAGCTCAGCGCCAGCTGATTTACCCTGGGCTCGAAGTTCAAAGCTAAACTACCTCGCAGTCTGCACCCTAGGTATTTGCATTGTGTTTCTCAGGCTTAAAACACTGTCGTCTGTTTTTCCCCTTCCGGCGTTACTTGCACTGATCCGAACTGTAGCCATCAAGATGGAAAATGAGTTGGATAACACAGAAAGAATGTTAACGTTTTAGTTATGCCATTGTTATTTATACCACAGTGACCCCAAATCACTTCTGCATATAAATGTGGCTGTAAACACTGACTGTATTTATGCCAATTATTCTGCCTGATGCATTGATTTTAAAATAATTCTTCTTAACTTTAGCACTTCCCTGAACTTTTCTAAAATCCAAGAAAGTCCTGTCTGTCAGCAGTGGCAGACACTGCTTTGCTTGTCAGGGCAAGCTACTGAGGTACCAGATTTCAACAACAAAAATAGAAGATCTAAGGATAAAGGGGAACCACCTCCTTGCCATTAAGGCAATATACTGAGAAGAGCTCAGCCAGATTAACCTGACCCAGCTTGTGATCAGCGTTTGTGATCAGTGTCTGTGGTCAGTCCTGAGCAACTAAAGCATTTTAGGACAGTCAGTCCTTCTTTGGGGATCCCTGCAACCCTTGCCAAAGCATAAGCAACTCAGGGAAGTGCAAATCATCCTTACAGGGGACTGAAAAGGAGGTGAGTACTGAAAATACACGTGATACAACCCCTATCTAGGGCAGCAGTTTTAGACCACATGAAATTTTTTCCAGCCCCTGGGGCAGAGAGAGACAGGTGAGACAGGCATGGTAGGCAGCAGCTCTGCCCGATCTTTCTTGAGACAAGAAACTAACCTCTGCTTGCTACTGACCTAAATCCGGGGCAGTTTATTCATTCCTCCAAACCAAATGCAAATCTCAGCCTAGACATCTAGGTCTCATGACGCTCTGGTCATGCTACCACAAGGCATGTGGTAGTTCTTCTGTGACAGAGCATATATACGTATATATACACATGCATACGTGTGGCAGAAAGAAATCTTGGCTAAATCAAATGTTTGCCTCAAGTCCAGAGACCCCATTAAATTAGTCCAGATAAGGCACGTTATCTTTGATGGCTGCATCCGTTGATGTTTCGCTCCCAGCTCTGAACCGCCAGCCATGTACTTACGGCTCAGCTGGAGGCAATTCATGAGCTCGGCACCAGACTCACACTCAAACCACCAAATCCTGACTACCATATCTTAATCCATATGTGCTTAAATGGTACCCCAGACTGTGCAACAGACGGCCGAGAACAGCTGTCCATGAAACACTCTCGAGAAACAAGGATGAAACCAGAAGGAAAATAAAAATTCCCAAGGACTTCTTCCTCAGTGAAGAGGTAAGTTACTGCTTGGTCTTCCAAGAACCGAAGATAGCACGCAAACTCTTCTGCTCTCCAATAAAAACTGTTACAAACTTCTCGAAAAGTGGGCATACAGCTTTATGGAGTGACCCGAGTGGTGAACAGACTTTGTAGCAAAATGTGTTCAAGAGAAAAGGCAAGCAAAAGAAAAAAAAAAAAAAAAAGTATACTTTTTGCCACTCAGAATATGTTTTCAATTCAAAATCATTTTATAGCCTAGCATAAGGTGCAACATAATGCTCGAAAGATTTGCCTGAAACATCATCCTGAAGAATATTTTCACTGACTTTCTTAGCCAGAAATATCTCAGTTATCAAACACTGTATCAACAAAACTAGACACTTTTAAAAGCTTAAATTTAAGGCAGAACTAATGATTTTTAATGGCCTTCTCAGAAGACAAAATGAAAGATAAAAGAAGAAGACAAAAAGCTGAAATATGCCTTTGATAGAAGCACTGTACTTTTTTTTACAGGGTTATGTTTCTGTATGCCTGAGCAAAGTATAAAGTTAAATAATTGTTTAATATAGGCCGACGTTAGCCTAGGACAACCTGGAGAAGTCAGTTAACACCTTTGGTAACACGGCAGAGAACAGTGCCTCCTAAAATCCTCCGAAGGAGAGAGTCCCCTGCGCAGAAGGGATGCAGCAGCTTCGGGAAACTGAGGGTAAGTGACAAATGCCATCCAGCAGCGCCTCAGGTTTGTAGTGGGGATTGAAGCTGATTCCTAAACCAGCTGAAGCAATAGCAGCAGGCAAGGCTGCAAGAGGAGCTTCTGTGGGCTGTGAGTCGGGAACTGGCAGCAGCACTCCAGCCAAAAGGGCTGGCTACTGGGTCGGCTACAAGCGAGGTGGGCGGCTGGACAAGGTCTGGGGTAACGAAGCAGTGGTGAGTGGCTGCAGCAAGGCTTCCAAAAGGGGAGAGCTAAGGCAAGAACTCACACACAAGCCTTCCTGCAGGTCAGATGGGATAAAATCGGCTGGGGTAAGGTGGCAGAAATGCTGGAAATAGCATATGGCTTAGAGTGGGAGAGCAGTCGGCGCAGCGGTGGGTTTCTCCCAGTCCCAGCAAGGTCCTTAGGCAGGCACAGCTGTGGGAAAAGCCCCAGGCCAAGAGTCTCAGGCGATGCAGCTCAGGTGGGTGGACTCTGCTCACCTAACATGGAGGCACCTTGCCCGGATTTTAGCGCATTTTCTTGCTCCACCACTCTGGAGCGCTTCCGTTCTAACTGTTCTGAGTGAATTAATGAGCGTCAGATAGGGAAGTCCTTGGCTCTGATGTCACTGTATGTTGTTAGTTTAGTTTTTACATTTCTGGGTGGTGCCAACTCTGGTTGTGTTGAAGATCTTCAACAGAAACCCCTAGAAATGGGATCTCACTCACCTTACAGCCAGTCAGTTCCCAGCAAGTTGACTTAAGATTCTTCCTCATCAATAATAAAATATGCATTTAGCCAGCTAACATATATGATTTACTAAACACAGCGGTCAATGCCTTGAGTATTCAGTGAGTACTCCTGACATCTGTGAAGAGATTTGCTAGATAAATAGAGGTGCTCTAAGTGTTCCTGCCATATGAATTTAGCTACAACTTTAAGTAACAGACTGGGATGTTTTGATGCTAATCAAGGTTTGGATACCTCTCCAACAGCTGAGAGACCACAGAGAGCCGAGAAGGCAGAGTCAGGCTGTTGAGCTTCCAGCAAGCTCCTTGAAAGCTCTTTTAATTTCACTTTTTGCCTTCAAGGACAACATTTGCTGGGAAAAAGATTGACTTCTCTGACCGGCTCTAATTGCCAGCTCTGCCACCGACCCTGCTGTGAGACCTTTTGCGAGGCTTTGTCCCTCTGTGTCCTTTCTTACTCTTCACCAGTTTTTCTTATTTAGAATCAAGGTCTTTGTGAGGCTGTTCCTTACCATGTTTTTTTGCAAGTCTTGGCACAACTCAGATTTAATCTCTAGGTGATGTCGTAGCAACACAACCGTGACACTGCAGTGCTGAGAGCAGAAAGGCCAGACCAAGGGGTCATCCGCCAGAAACTCCCACCTGCAACACTTCCACTCTCTGGGTCGGGGCCGGGTCTCAGCACGACCACTTTCCCACGCGTTCAGAGCCCACTCTTTGCAGAAACAACCCAAACACCCTCTTGGGTGGTGTTAGCATTTAACCGAATGACAGAGGGGAAATGGGAGCCAGCCAAAGCCCTCCAAGCCCACAGAGAGCTTTGGAGACATGTTCCCAGGGACAAGTCCTTTGCTGCAGCTTCTTTCTGAGGCTGCCCTCCTTAATTACCCTATTTATTACTTTGAGGGATACACTGGGTAACCCGTGCATCTTCTGCAACTGCATGAATGTCGTTGGTTTTATACTAATAGCTCTTTTCCAGAAATTTGATACTGGTACATGGTTGACCAAAAAAAAAAAAAGAAAAAAAAATAGCTATTACTGAGGGTTACATCCAGAACACATGCAGAAAAGCACAGTGGGCCTAATTTGGCTTCATTGTGTGCATGCAGATCAGAATGCCTTCATTTTGGCAGAAATTAGCCCAACACTGGGACTACTGAAGCCTGTGACTGTGCAAAAACAGCCTTAGGCAAGAGCGTAGGATCAACATTGCATTTCGATACTTGACAGAGCCAACGCGAGTCTGCGTATTCTGCTTCCATGCGAAAGGTCCAAAAAGACATGCTCCTATTTAAAGGAAAATTAATGGCACCTTTATCCCTGCTACCCGTTCTGTGGTTTCTTTAAGAGCAGACCGCAGTGATGCGTGCAGTAGCTCTGCTCCCAGCCATGGTCTTTGGAAGCACATTACGAGAGATGCCTGCAAGGGTAGACATAGCGCTGTCATTAAGCGCAACAGGCTTTCTTCCCTCCCTTCTCCTGCTCAGAGCATCCCTTTTGGCACACTCCTGTCATAAAAGTAGTAAGGTCTTACGTAAATAAAGTTAAACACTTTTTTTTAAATACTAAATAGACTCTTAAGAGAACCGTTCACTCATAGAGACTATCAGTGATACTTCAGTAATAGTTCAGGACGCAAGAAGTTGATTTCTTTAGCCACCCCTATCTCTGCCAAGAACGTCGGTACAAGATCGCTGTGCTTTCAAACAACCCTTTCTGGAGCGAAAGAAAAAAATAAACTAATTTCCATTACAGGAGCTTTCAATTTTTTACTTTGGTTTTTTAAACCCCAAGTACGGCCTGAATAGTTTGTGCAATTCTTCTGAGGAAGTAAACACTTTAGTAATGCTTTTCATGTTGCAAAGGTGGCTAAGGACCGATGTTCAATACCTTTTTTCTAGTCTAACAAGAAACAATGTAAACTGCAAAAATGGTATACTATTTACTGCCGTCTTTGCAGAAGGTTCCTATATACTCAGGAATGTGCAAAAGCCAGAGGCAGCACAACAGGGACGAAATGCTTTCTATAACTCTCATATCCCTGTTTGCTTCATTCGCTGAGCAAACTTTAAGAAATCTGCACCTGAGCATATTTTTTTCCTCACAGTTTGCATGACCCAATAAGCATCTTCAGAAATTTCTGGATTTGGAGTGAAGAAAGATATGACTAGACAGGTTTACATCTTTTTCTGTCAGACAGAAATGCAAAAGCAGAACAAGCCACAGAAGTTTAATATACGTTCTTTCTGCATTCCTCTCAGGCATTCATACAACTTTCATCAAATATTTTCACTGTGTGATCAACAAGCTATAAATGAGGTGACTTAATTCCGATTGCTCACCCTCATCTGCTGTATTTTAACAAAAATAAAGATTTGCAAAGGTGATGTAAAATGCTAAATGCTCATATTCCTTTCAGCTTTCCATAATGTAAAGGCTCTAAGCCAGGCATCATGGAAAAGCACGTTACTGTCTGTCTTATATGTCTTAGAACACATGCATGTTCTAAGATGTACTGGCTTACAAAGATCACTAGACTGTTTGCCACCTTCCGATTGCAGCTCATCTGCTAATACCTGTGACCACCCATTGAACTGAAGCTCTGTCCGTGATTTCTACAAGACTGTTGGATTATTCCTTCTAAAAGAATACTTTTGTGCCAAGTGCTTTCTTAGAAGTTCTTAAGTATACAGATTCCATATTCTACTAATTTATGACTGAAATCAGGAGGAAATATATATAATTTAGCAAAGCCCCCAAACCCCCTTGATTTTTAACTGCTGCACAGTCCCTGCTACTAACATCCTCGAAATTCACTGGGAATGCCACGTACCTGATTCCTGTGGTGGCAAATGTTCTCTTATTACTACATTAAACTTGCTGACATAGTTCATGCTCTGATCATGTAATCACAAGAAAGAAATAAGCTTGGACTCAGTTGGAGACCAAGTCAGGGACCTGTAGGATGAACAAGTAGCATGGCAGTCTCTTTTCCAGAGTATTCTCGCTACAGATCACCTATGGAGCTGAAATGAGCAACCTGAAGCCTGCTTTTTTCCATCATTGCGAATTTCCCCATGACTTCTTTTAAATACTTTCCTTACTGCAGCAACTATTATTTTTGTGCTTTTCACAATAACTGAGAAAATCACTGGCGTTCCTTCCCTATGTGGGAGCTGCACAAGCGGGAATATTGATTTCTTCACATATTGTTCTGCTTGGTATTACTGCTTGGCATGTTTCTTCTTTCATTTCTCATTCCCGGCTTACTTTACATTTCTAGTAGTCAAGCACTATTGAGCATTGCCATAGCTACATATAATATTACAGTTAGCTCCAAATAAACTTTTTGAGCATCTGAAAAGAGTGACTGTTTTTAGTAATGTATGGTTTTACCATGGCCCTGAGTTGGCTGAAGGTTTGAAATGGATACAATTATAAACACCTTTTGCTGAGCTTTGCAAAAAAGCTAAAATAATTAACCTCCGAAATGCATACAGCTCAAAGCGAGGTAGACCAAGGGGAAAAAAAAAAAAAAAAAGGGAAAAAAAGAAAGACAACTTGACCAGCTGTCCTCCCACCTGCTTTGTCTTTTCAGGCAAATTCATTACTTGGTTTTATTTGTTCAATAAATTTCTGAATCACTGGACACAGCACAGTGCACTTTGGACCCTAATAAAGTCTTGCTATCACTTCTGAAGCCAATGTCCTGGCTGCCCTCTCCTCCTCATTACGTGATCTTCAGGAAAAGTTAAACCACCCAGCACTGCACCATGTGCCTCCCATCCCCAGGATCTTTCCTTTCCTTGCCCCACACATGCCCTGAAGATGCCCAGGTGTCCGGGGTTAAAAGCAGCCCCCCATGCCCTGTCTCACCCTGCTGCCTCTGCAAAGGAGTGCGGCACAACTGTGAGCAAAGCGGGCGATCAAAACACACTGTCAGTCTTGGTGAGCAATGTGTGTATCACAAGGAATAACGTAGCCTGGGGCGTCGTGTCAAGAAGAAGGAAATACAGCCCACAACGAGTTTCAAAACCTCATAAAAATTAAATGCAATCAGGAAATAACAGCCCGTCCAAACAAGCAAGAAAGAAATCTTCCTTTACACCTCTGCAACAGGCCACACTCTCTGTGCCTTGCCATACGCGCAATAATGAGGAAAAATTTTGCTCCTCTGCTGCAGGTGCCCCCCAGCATTACGATGTCTGAGAAACACTCATCTATTAGCCAAGACACGAGTAACATCCTCTACAAGATGTAGCCTAAGAGGCTGAGAAGCTGATATTACCTGCCAACATGATGCCTTGCTTTCCTAAAATGTAGAGGAACATCAAAGCTCCTTCCAGCACAGACAACATCTGGAGCCATTTGCCCCTGTTAACTTTGGAGCAGAATCAGGAAGAGACAGCATGTTTTTCCTGCTCTCGAGGCAAATGTTTATTTGCCTAGATCCTGAATGAGTGGGAACTCTGATTGATCCCACCTCGCTCGATGTTGCGAGTGCTGGGTCACGCGCAAGGCAAGCGGTTTCTGAGGTCAATTGGTGGGTTCTCCATGTTGCTCGCAGTCACCAGCAAAATTCTGCCTACCCTGGGATGAAACTCGCCAGCTGCCACGCTCACAGAAATATTCCTGTTTATCCTTTAGGACATTTTTAAGTTCTTGAACCGCATCTGTGCTGGATGCGGCCCATGCAGAGGGGCTCTGCTTCTCTCTGGCACCGCTGCCCATCCCCGAGCTGCCGTCCCTGTGCCGGTCGGCGCTGGGGTACCAGCTCCCCGGGAGCAGACTGGGAGCTCTGCCGCAATACCTCATTGCACCGTGCCAATTACTAACATGCTCTTTGTCAAGTTCAGCAAGTGTAATCTTCCTTGTTTTGCCTTGTACTTTCCTATAAATTGATTCTTTTTCCCTTTATTTTAGCAGTTCAAGCCGAGCTTTGGCTGCCCTAGCTTTTTGCTTCTTTGAACCACACTGTTTCAATTATTACTATACTCAGTGGTACTTTAGTGTTTATTTTGTACAGTACGCCTAGGTTTGCTGTGCATCCTTTTATAAGCATCTCTTTTGAGTGTACAGAGTTTTTCTTGACTTATAAAAGGCTCAGCTTTTTATTTAAGGAATCCTTGCATTCTAGCTTTAACCCTTGAATTTTCCTGTTTCCTCTACATTTTTTAGACTAGTTGAAGAAACTTAATACTGTTTCTATACATTCATTTAGATTTAAGGTATTTCTATACAGACTGGATAGCTGCTCTCATTTTTTCTTGACTTTTCCTTACCTCACCCCCCTGATACCCCTGAACCACCAGCCCACAAGCATTTGTAATCATCTTCATTTTTATTAGCACTGGTAGCTTCCACCTACAGCTCAAAGCACTATTTAAACCTTTTCCTTATCTCCTCAACTGTCTCCATAATTTTTAAGGCTGCTGAAGGATTTACAAGTCGAAATTCACACAGACACCACAACAGCATAATAATTTAAAAAAAAAAAAA
>VYZM01002849.1:649923-674042 GCA_013398915.1 Dromas ardeola
AAAAAAAAAAGAAGCAAGAAAAGAAAAAAAAAGATCAAGGAAATGTTTCCAGTCCCTGCATAGACATTCAGAAACCTTCCTTCAAGTCCCAGTGCTTGTTTTAGGTTTCTGTTCACTAGAGGCATCCCTTTAGGCAGAGAAACAAAAGTTTGAACACAAAGGAAAGATCCTGAATCCTTTATCACTAATTATCTTACGAGGTCAGAGATGAAGGACCTCTGGAGCACCTCAACTGAAGTCTCATCTCTCTGTGTCCAAGAAAGACCGCTTTGAATCGCTGCCTCACTCGCTGCCATTCCATTTTATTTGACAACTGCTGACCATGAGTGCTCCGAGCACTTTTGAAACTCTAAGTTGTTCTTGACAAAACCTCTGACACCACCATCAAATGCAAAGTTTGAAAGCTTTGGCAGTAAATGCAGCCATTTGTCACTGTTCTTATGATCAGCTCATCAGCCAAAACAGCAAGAATTTTGCTTTTGTTCTTCCCTTTCAAAGAGAATTTGCAAGTGCAAGGCTTAACTGAGTTAATCAGGTCAAGAAAAGAAGGAATAACCAAGACACAGACAGCTGAAAGACTTGCTTATTTGTCTTGGCCAAAGGGTAAATGCAAGGCTTGGTGACCTCCTAAGGCAGGAGGGGCCCAGGGAAGGGTAACACTGAGCTCAGACTCTACTCTCAGGTACAGGTGAGGCACCTGGGGTGAACTTAGTCTCATTTGCCGCAATGCCCGGGCTAAAAAAAATGACAGAACTGGTAACAGCCTGTGGTGGGCACTTGTCTCCTGCCCACTGACAGGGAGCAATCTGGTTAGTGCCCATTTGCATCTAACTCACCACCATCTGCCATACTTCCAGGAACCCTTTTTAAAGAAGGGTCAGGCAAAGGCAGGTCAAATGGGGCTCAGAGCCCATTCTCTGGATATATGGTGAGACATTTCACTCCCATTAAATCCACTATAAAGTCGTGCTTCAACATACATCACCTTTGTTCTTTTTCCTTCAGAAATTAGCACGCATCAAGTGACTACATCTATTAGAGAAAATTGACCCCGGAGTCATTTAGCTAAGGATTTGCCAAAGCCCAGAGGTATTTATTATTCTTATAAGCAATGAGGCATATGGTTGACTTTTCCAAAAGCCATTTCAGAAAGAAAAGTAAATGACCGTTTCTTAAAACTGAAACAAGAGATATTTAAGAACCTTTAGTCCAAATCCGGGCAGGAAGATTTCATCATAAGGCTATGTAAAAATGCACAAAAGAATTGCTCTATGTCTGCTTCAGGATTAACTCTTGAGAGACCCTGTGCTGTGGCTCCTCCAAGGGTGCTACTACTCTACCCATACTACACAAGCCCAGAAGTGGCCAGTGTCAACAGACGGGCAAGTGCTTATCAAGTGGCTTTCTTACCTGTGCTCCAAAAGTTAAATGGAGATGCTCTAGCAAAACTAGAGGAGGGTCCTTTAAGAGGGGGCCAAGGTCTAACATGAAAGCCTGGAGAAATTTCAATTTGAGTAGGGTGAAGTTTGTAACACAGATTTGAATCTGCGGGAGGTTGGATTAGACAATGGGTTCCGAATTTTCCCCTTTTTTGGGTTACCAGAATTCAAATGTTGTCTGTAAAGTGCTAAAATAGTGCTTCAGCAACAGCACAAAGCTGTCAGCACAAACAAAAAAAACTTTTTTGTTGGAGAGTTAGCTGCAGTCACACATCATTTGTAACCAAATAGCAAAAGAATTAGCAAAAGAAGGATAGAAGATGCCTTATCCTTGGCCTCAAACCAGACCGATACCTTTGTATTTGACAACCTTCTATTCGTCAATCAAGAATTTCAGAGCTTCTGTGCACACGAACAAGATATACAAGCCATGTTTTAAAACAAACAAAAAACAAAATAAAACAAAAAAAACCCTATTGTTTTTTCAATATTATTTTGATTACTTATCACTGCTTTGGAAGTCAAGGAAAGCCAAATTTACCTTTATAAGACAGTGTAATAAACCTAAAGAATATAATGCAACATCTGTCTTTGAAAATAAAACTCCCTATATTTGATGGGCAAACTCATTTAACAATTTAATGAACATGGGCATCAGTGAACTTTACTGTCTGTATTAGGAAAGAGAAGAGTAAAATAAATACAGGATTTTTTTGGTAGTAGAATAAATTATTAGTCTCAAAAAAAATATCTAATGCTAGGTTTTTAAGTGGACATAGAATAAGAGATGTTCTTCACATATAAGATACTCTGTTGGCTGCCTATGTCAGGAGCTGGTGCTGCCAAATAAAAGGGCTACTTTCCCAGAATTTAAACGGCCCCGGTTAAAAAAAGAAAGACTAGCAGTAATATCTGGACAAGAGAGGGGCACAAAAGAATGAAGCATGAAAGAATGCAAAGAATCCCACTGCTCTGAGCAAATCCAGAGAGCCATTTCACTCTATGAAGAAGTTCTCTGTGCTGAAATACGTGTGTCTCATGGAGACACCAAAAGCATATTTGTCATTTTTCTGCCAGATACAAAGACTTCTATAAAAAGGGTTTTCAACCTGCTTGGCCAATCAGTAGTCCTTAAGTTTAGAGCCCAGCTGGTGATGCCTTTTCTAGCAAATAAACTGACCATGCTGCTGCTGTGTTTCCAGTGCTATTCCCAGTCACTGCCAGCTGCCAGATAGGCTTTGCTGCTATAGACATCAGCATTGGCCTGCCTTGGAAGACAGACAGAAAAACCCCAACTTCTGAACATAAAGTTACAAAGAATTATGTTCTGGCATGCACTCAACAAGAAAGAAAGAGTGCCAAAGCGTGCTGGAATATCTACAATAAGAAAAACACAAAAGCTATTGTTCTACACAACAGGAATGTTCGCATGACACAGAATATTCCAGGCATGACCGGTTCAATACGCATTTTGCTTCGCTGAAAGCATTAAAAATGCACGGGGATGCCAAACCACAATGCATTAGTTCCTATGGAGCACCATTCGCTGCAAAAACTCTTGGGAATTTTACAAAGACCCATTTCTCCACCAGAAAACGACACTTCGTTAAAGCTCCACTACTCATGGGAAGAGTCATTTACAGCAAGTTCTCTTTTAAAAAATCATCAAAGCTGAAAGAGTGGGATATTATGACACTGCTAAATACAGTTCCTTTTGATGAAGGAGAACATCTTTTTTGTTTCAGAAGGTAGGTTAATTTAGGATTAAAGAAACTAGAAATGAAATGCTGTAAATGAACCTGATTTACATGACTGTTGGGCATTCTAGACTCATGAAAATTTCCAAGCCACGCTGCTCAGGTTAATCCAAGATCCAGTAAAAAAATAATCTTCTAATTTCAATAATTTTTTTACATTATGGGATTCATTTTGCCAATGGGACTAGTTCTGTTCAAAGCCTTTCAGAGCCAGGCCAGCCTGTGAACCCGACGAGCAATTCTGACGCACAAGCTTCTGCATGGCCAATTCAACTAACTTCGTGCCATTTCCAGTGGAAGAATTGCTTTTACTTTTTTTTTTTTTTTTTTTAGGNAAAAATTGTTTTTTTTTTTTTTTTTTTTTTTTTAGGAGCCCCTTCCCCTACTCTATGTTCGCAGTGTGCGAGTCATTTGTGAGTAATTTGGGATTAACTTCCTTTGACTCAAGGACCTTGTTAGGTGCTGGCATTACAGTTTTCTTTGAGTTGCTAATCTGGTGGTGCTAATTAAGACTTCCAAAGACTGTTGCAATATTCTAATTACAGCAAGTACCTGTCCCTTAAATTCATTTACTGTAGAACAAAGCGGGTTTTGCTATCCAGAGTTCTTGGCACTACATTCATAGCAGTACGCTAGTGCTTCCCCACGTTGAAATTATTTAAAAATCTCAACCATTAGAAAGAATTAGAGAGGGCAGCAGATACTGGATATCAGGATAATCTCAACAACCCCCACTCCTGGAAAAAGCATTCTTGCAACTACACATAAAGCTACCGCACCTGTTATAGGTGCCCTCCGAACCACAGATGCTCCCGGGATGCTGGAGCGCTTTCCTCTTACCCTTATTCCCCTGCTCCAGCCGTGAGAGACTCCTGCAAGAGCTCCAACCTGCACCTTTCACTGCCCTTTTAAAAGCCATCTCACAAGGGCACAATGAGAGAGGGAGCAGATAGTGTCATCCCTTGTTGTTCCTCAAACACCTTTGTAGGCCTCTACGATTACACGCATTTACATTATTTCCTCATTATGAAAAAGCAACCTTTCTCTCGCGCTCCAGCACTCGCTGCTTTTTGCGGAAATGCAGCATTTCACGCAGTACACGACTTTGGCCTGGTTATTATTCACGGCAAGAAGAAATTGGTCGTGCCTGGACCTTTGCAGGTTTGGGTCTCTAGCGGTTCCGACTCCCATTACGTATCTCTATCACACAAATTTGCAATACACGATCAATGCTCTGCCCAGATGGTTGGGTTCATATACATTGCCTAGGAGATATGTCTTCGAGGAGCAAAGTGTTCTTTCTTTTCTTACCGAGATTTTATTAAACTTTTCATTTAGCAATTTCTAGTTAAACTTAATGCTCCCAATCTAATATATTCCAAAGCCTCTGGTTTTCTTGCACATTCTGCTGAAAGGGGCGAATTCTCAACTAATGGTACGCGATTTCATTTCAGCTGATGAACTTTTAACCATCTCCTTCATATCTTTTGCAGTCCTTTATAATCTCGTAGGATTCAGATGGCTTCACATTAGTTTTACCTTTTTTTGCCAAATATTATGCTTTCTTCTCAGCATAGCAAGGAACAAGGAAGCAACAGAATGCAGATGGGACAGTCAGCTTTATTCCCTTATTTCCATTGCTGTAAGTTTGCATAACCCATCTCAGCTCACAGGTGTCAGAACATTTCTACAGTTCTCCCCACTCCAAACTGGGTTAAAAAAGACACATCTCAAAGGAGCAAACAGAAAATCTGAAGAAAAAAAAAATAATTCAGTGCGTTCAAACCACTTTGGTTTTATTTCAGCTTCCCAATCACAAATTCACTTATATTTCAAAATGGAAAGCTCTCTTGAGGTCCAAATGGTCCCTTTCCATATGTGTTAGAACTAAAATAACATCCACAACAGTGTGAAAACCAAAATGAAATGCAGTGCAAAGTGTATGGTTGGTGACACACCAACGGGCTGGAAACCAGCGTCTGAGAAGACTGCGAGCTGGTGTAAGGTTTTGTAGCATCTCTGCAAAGAAGGGGAAGTAAGACAAGTTTGTGGAGCGTCAAAACTTTTCATTCACTACCAAATAAAATTATTACCTGGCACGCAGCTGTGAGTAAAGGATCAGCCAGGGAGGTGAAGCTGTAAGAGCGTGCCCCTTTAACAGAGCAATGAACTCATCTAGTTGACTAATGCCAGGACAAAAGGTAAATTGTTTCTAATGCTGTGATGCAGAGCTGTCAGAGGAAAAGAAAAAGTGTAAAACTCAATATCAGTAATGCAACCCCCCTACTCCTCCGCTCAAAACAAGGGACTCACAGAGAGCACTCTTCCTGAATGCCAAAGCTATTACAATACTACATACAGCTAAGTATAAAGAAAGCCAGGTTAGTCAGGCGACCACTCTACATATCTAATGGCACTTTTCTTTTAATGTTTCTCTTACTTCTCTCATTCACAGTGTTTTCAAGCATGCTGTTTGGTGGGAGAAGAAAAAAAAAATAAAGAAAGGGGAAAACCATGAAAAACAAGAAAGTCCTCACAGCTATTTCTATGACACAACGAATATTGATTCCTTTCTGATTTTCATAGAAATTTGTCAGAGCCTTGTCAGTACAAGATTGATTTCTCTGCTTCTGGGAATGGTAGGTTATCAATATAATTGCTACCATCAGTGCATTTTCACAATCCTTCCTGACATTTCTGCTCCAGTGGCAAATTAGTGCGATGTTGACTATTTCCTCACCTGAGCCAGCTGCAAATGCATGAGGATTTTTTTTTTTTTTTTTTTTTTTTCCTCCTTTCGGTAGAAGAGACATGCACCTACCCCAGCCCCAAAGCACCATCTTTTTATTGTGACTGAACTCTAAGGAAACTGAAAGAGGGTAGATTTAGATTAGATATTAGGAAGAAATTCTTTACTGTGAGGGTGGTGAGGCACTGGAACAGGTTGCCCAGGGAAGTTGTGGATGCCCCATCCCTGGAGGTGTTCAAGGCCAGGCTGGATGAGGCTTTGAGCAGCCTGGTCTGGTGGGAGGTGTCCCTGCCCAGGGCAGGGGGGGATAGAACTAGAGGATCTTTAAGGTCCCTTCGAACCATTCTATGATTCTATGAAGAATTAACCAAAAGCCTAAATAACCATATATCTTTCTAATTATTCTATTTCAGCAGGTTCTGTTGTCTTTTTTTTTTTTTTCCCCAGATAGCAATTCAGTGCACGCGCAAATTGTACCTTCCTGTGAGAGAACAGGGAATTTAGTGAACCTTCAGGCTTATGTTGCATTACTGCACTTCGCAAGTAAATAACAAAGCAGCAGAGTCAGTCAGGTGCTGATTGTGCAGATGAACCACGTACATGTTGTAAGCAAAACCAGGAGGTGCTGGGAAGCTCCATCTCCACAGGAGGTTTCAGATATTCGTCACCTTTCTGCATCAACCTACTGAAATGTGTTTAATCCCTTAACAGCTAACACCACTATACAGTGGCTGGTTACACTGCAACTTGTACACAGGAAGTTCCACCTAAACATGAGGAGAAACTTCTTTCCTTTGAGGGTGGCAGAGCACTGGAACAGGCTACCCAGAGAGGTGGTGGAGTCTCCATCCCTGGAGACATTCCAAACCTGCCTGGACACGTTCCTGTCCAGCCTGCTCTAAGGTGACCCTGCTCTGGCAGGGGGGTTGGACTAAATGGTCTCCAGAGGTCCCTTCCAACCCTGTGATTCTGTGATTCTGTGTAACCCGCCTGCTCCTCCAAGCTCTATGACCATCCCTGTTGCAGTCTTTTTAGCCAACTTTTTTCTCCAGCTTTCATTTCAGTGTAACCTGTAAATAAAGTCACCTCTCCCATGAGGCCACAGATAACAAATAAAAGGATCTGCAGCTCACGGAACACATCGGGCATGGGTCTCGACTTACCAACCTGTCCACAAGAGACCTTCCTGCATTGCCGTTTCATAAGCGTGGCACCCAGATTTTGGTCATCCTAGATACATTATGAGAGGAGAAAGCAGGCTGGAAGAGTGAAAGCACTCATCCATGCATGAGCCAAATCCAAAGCAGCTCCCTGAGGCTAAGACAGATTTATTTATGACCTTCTTGCCAGCTCCCCACCAAGAGAAACGCACACCATAAGGGCTAATTGGGGACTCATTGAAGTCTCTGGGTTTTGGAGCAGACTTTTAATTCCAGCCATCACAGCTTACCTGTGGCTTCCTCACATACAGCCAGGTGCCTTGGAAACATCACATCCCACAGTAGCAAAAGCCTCAGACTCTCACTTGAATTGAGCTTTGATTTGACTCTCAAGTGCTAAAGGATTTAGGATCTCTGGTGAGAAGTAATAGCAGGAGCTTTAGTTCTGTGATATCCAAGCCTTCACAGTAGCACCTCCTTTGAAATACAGTGGGTCAGAAACCTTCCATTTAAAAAAAAAAAAAAAAAAAAAAGAAGTTGCTGTTCTTTCCCTTTTCAAACTGAGGACTTATTAAAGCAGAAGCCTTCTATGAGAGAATATCAGTTGGAGAACAAAGTGTTTCTTAGGACAGCATTTCTAAATGAAGAGAAGTGCTGACCCCCCCCCAAAAAAAAAAGAATCAGGGCACGCAGCTGTGTGGAAACACGACTCAAACCCCAACTTGTTTGCCAAAAAGGCACCTGCTAGTCATGTGGCATCCCTATCCCTGGGATGCTCTAAATTCCTGCGCCACTTCTGGAGACCTCCCTCCCTCGGGCCTCTGAGCATTCACGTGCCTAGTTTGAATTGCAGTGAAGTCAAACAAACAAGCGTTGAAAAGTCCCTGTGTTTCTTTTGGTTCAGTGGAAGTCTGTTTCCAAGCCAAGCCCGGCTCTAAACTTCTGCCATTTATCTGCCTCCCGCAGAGGCTTTCAGACGCCACCAGCCATCTCTGTCCCGTTTGCAGCTGCAGGCACGCGCTGAGCGGCACGTTAGTCATTCATCTGACGATAACGGGACCAGCAGCAATAATACCCTTACTGTGGCTAACAGGAACTCACAAAGTCTTCGATAAAAACCTGCCTCAGTTCTGTGGAGCACAAGTTTGCCGTAAATCTCTGTAATGGGTATAAAGGTGGCCTGAGCCAGCTTAGATAATATAGTTTGCTGCCAGCCCGGGATGCAGGCTGAGCTGAAGCTGTACGTAACACCAGGCCACTGTCCCAAGGTGCACACCAGCTCCTAAGCTTTACTGCCAACACGTAACCACAAATAATCTACCCTGCGTTCCATAAGGACGGGTTGTTTGCATGGAGGAGGCTTATTTAAGTGCTAGCGGGGCTGCGCAAGCAGCACTCCCAGCCGTGTTTAGGGCTGCAGAGACCTCTGCTCCTGAGAACTCATTTGGCAGCAGCTAAAGTATTACAAGGTTAGACACAAATTCGCTTTTGCTGAACTCCTGGCCTATCAAACATACATTTACAGCAAATAAACACATACAACATAAACAAGTTAGGGGGATTACCAGGATTAGCCACAGGCTTCTCTGCTGCTGCCAACATTACAGGCAATCCCTCGTATACAGCGAGCGCAGCACATCACGAATGCACGGTACCTATAAATCACGTACACCTGATGAACAAATGCACTCACTATGAAATGTCAAAGATACGCATTAAAAAGGTTTTGATACCTGCTCCTTCCTCCTGCTTGCCAAGAGGAAAATATTGGAAAGGGCGCACGGCTGTGAATAGCATCGCAAGGTCAGCCACCGCCGGGCCCGGCTCAGCGCTGCAGCTGGGAAACCGATGGCAGCATGTGAATCTCTTTCAAGTGAAGCCTCAAACACCTTACATTATTCCTGGTAGTCCTCCAAAACACTGAAGGCCTGTTCACTTAGGAAAGACTTACAGGAGTTTCTGCATCTAGTCTGCGCTCTCTGAAAGACCCGTGGGTTGGAGACTCCCGTGCCATCGCTTGGCAATTGACTGCTTTGTGCCCCAAACCACAGGAGCATCCCTCTCTAGGACGGAGAGGAAACACCAGAGGCAGCTACCAGCACTGGAGGGTAGTTACAAACTGAAAATATTTCGTTTGGGGGTTTATTTGTCGGGGGGTTTTTTGGTTGTTTGGTTTTTTTTTTACCTGGAGAACCTGATAGATTTTTTTCCAATCCATTACAATCTTAAACACGTTAACACAGTTAAGCATCTCATATAGTATCTGGGGGGATTTTGGGTATCTCTGTAGCAAGTGATTGTAGTCAATTAGAAAGAGCCCCCTGCTCTGAAAGCTAGAGGGGTTTATCTTCTATAAAATGATACAGAATAAATGCTCTTCTATAATATATGGGTATAGATACACGCATCCACGCCCATCCACCCTTTATTTAACAAATAATGCCTCGTTTATTAATATTCTACAGTAGTGAAGTCTGTCTAGCAAAGCATTAATATAACATTTCTCAAACAAAGTTCTTGTTCCGCTTAATCTATTTTGTAAATGTTTGGCAATCTATCTTGATACGCTCCTGTCTGTCAGGGGCTGCTCTACTTCACGCTTTTTGCTAGAAAAGGCCGACAGTGGCACAGTGAGGTACCTTCCTGGGACACTATAGCTTTTCTTCCTTAATTATGTATGAGAACATTTTCACTGATTTCGAAGCTGATGCGAAACATGAATAATTAGAAGCAATATGCAGTATTTATGGTCAGCATTTAACAATATGCAAAGAAATAGCGATGTTTAACTCGGGCTAGAAATGTCTCCAATCTTCCTTTCCTGCACTAAGGATGAGTACAAGCTTTTCACCAAGGATTTAGTACTGCAAAATTACAGGACAACTTGCACGGAAACAGGTGGCTTCATTTTTGAAATTTATTTCTGCTCTATGTGCCTTTTTGGAGGATTTTTTTTCCCCTAATAATTTTGGATTTTACAAGCTAAGTTAATTTTATTTCTTTAGCCACTTACTAAAAAGGAACGGTGTCAAATTCGATAGCCACATAACATGATTCACCATGGATGTTTTCAGAGAAAAAGATGTCACTGAACTCCCTCTGTGAGGTTTGCTGTGGATTTTCCAAGATGCTGTCTGTATGTACATATTTTGCTTTCTCAGGAAACCATAAAAATTTTGTTGTTTTTTTTTCCTATAGTTTTTTAAAAACATGACAAGCCTCAAAATTCCTCTAAATCAACAAACCTCCACCATAGCTCACTATTCCAACACTACTGCTGAATAAGAACCCACAAGGAATACCCGTGTAGTCATACACAAAGCTCCTGACACAGCACGACCTTCAAAACCATTAGATGCCATGATATTCATCGTGCTTTTGGAAGCTTCTGGAGTAGATACTCCTTCTAACACACCAGCTGTGCAACTGGTCCCATAAAGTCTGATATTAAGGCTTTTGTTCCTGACCGGACAAACTGCCTTCGACAAAAGGAGCAATGACCAAGGAAAAAAAACGATGGTTAGAGAAAGAGGAAAAAAAATAGAGAAAGGGCAAAAGAGATGGGGTAAGGATAAGGCTTTGAGGAGGTAAGCCACTTCAGACACCTCCTGTTTCCTTCCCCTCTTCCCAGTTGCTGCAGGTACCTGCTCTCTCTGTCACTTCTGCATTCACTTTTAATTGACTTTATTTGTTCCAAACCCCTCTTTTTTTGACTAGGAAAGGCCAAATAACAGAAATTTCTACCAGTGCTATAGCAGTGAGTTGTAGCTGGCCCCACATCAGGGCTGAGGTGACACCTTCCTCCTCTTTACTACCTACTCATCCTGCAGGCAGCAGGGCCACCTTCAGGCCTAGGGCAGAGGGAATAACTTCCTTCTGCTTAAGCGTTCTCCTTTCCCCCTCCATTTTCCGTTTTCCTGGTGCTGCACAGCCTGGTATGGCACATTTGCTTGAGGCTCTAAACTCTTGCTGTCCCTCCTCGTACCTTCAGGGCATTGGACGGCTGGCAGGCATGGAGGTGGGTGAGCAAGCTCTCCTAGCACGGACGCACGACTGTGTCTGAAGAGACCAAGTCATGCACAAGCACCAGAAGCTGCACAAATAAAAGAGGCTTCCCAAACAGCCACTGGTTTGAAAGCCGGTCACCTGCAGAGTGACGAAAGGGGTGGGAAGGGCATGGGCACAGCTCCCTTGAGGAGCATTGACAGGACGGGAACACGCAGCCGTGGCTGGGCTGACGTGAGCAGCATTGGATTGACAGAAAGTCAGCAAATAAGGTTTCCCACACCACTTATTTTTATCTTAGTTCCTGCTCCTCTACTGTCCTTCAAACACATCAGAGGGACAGCCTTGAAATTTCTCTCGAGGACCTTTGGGTTTGACCCATAAGAGTTCAATTTGTTCACCTCAGGCCTCCCAGAAAACAACGATAGCAGCGCCCGTGACAGCAGGCTCGGCAGACGGACAGGACCCAGACAGAGATCCCACTGTGTCACTTCCCACCGAAAAATTGTTAACAATGGACCAAAGTCAAGTTCCTCAAAAGCACCTACATCCCTCTCATGAAAAGTGAAATACCGATCCAGGCACTGCAGCACACCAAGGGTTAGGGAGGATTAGGAAATCAAGCGGCAGGAATAGAAATTATTTCACTTGCTTTTTTCTTGCTATAACTTCAACTAAGATAGAACAAATTTTAGAAAGTACAAACTACCAAGACAAGCTCTCTTGCACAAACACGGATGCCGCTGCACAGGGAGGGGTGGGTGGACAGGGTACGGCCCCGAGGGCCGCAGCCGCCCACGTCAGCACAGGGCTGCACAGCTCCAGCCAGGACCACAAGGTGTTTCCCCCCCAACAGCGTTTGGGCACGGAGGGAGTACTTCTGAACAGTCACGAGGATCTGGGAAAGGTAAAATAAAAGGTGCCCGTAACAGGGTAAAAGAAGGGAAGGAGCTGGATGGGGAACTCAGCCAAATTAGCTCTGACACTAACATGAGCTCTTGTTCTCCCCCCTGCATGAGTCCCCTCCCCAAAAGGCAGGAAGCACGCAAGGCAGTTGCTTAGCTACTACACCTAGGCTTTGTGCAACTCATAACATTCCTCTGCCATCTGCTAACGGTATTTCACTGTAAAAGTTCTTAAATTGCCTATACGTGCCGCAAGCGGTATCTTTTTTCAAGCAACCTATTAGCACAATCATGTAGAAACCAAACTGCATTTGCTATCTATGTTTGCATATGTTGGCAGTAAATTGAAGGTAAGAAATGGAGCCAGGGCTTGTGGTTTCAAGGGACAGGATTTGTGTTTCATGAGTGCTAGGACTGTGCACGATGCGTTACTGAGCATGGCCTCAGAGGAGCACATTCTTTAGGTTTATCACCTTGCCCGTACAAGGGTCTGACATGTGGAAGTTCCTTAGGTACAGGCCTTGAGTTTCTCCTTTTCAGTGTCACTCGTATAGTTTCCTCTGGATTCTCAAGTAGTTTGCCCTTCAGAGATACTAGCTCTCCTGCACAAAAAAAAAAAAAACAGGGATGATTTTCAGTGGAGCGCTGCTTTAGTGCTGGAGAAAAAAGTCCAGAGCTCCCCTTCTGAGTAAAGGCACGTCTTCTGGCTGTAAGCCAAGGTCATCGCTAATAAGAGAACGAGACGCAGGACCTGCGGAGAGATGCCTGCTTTCAGGGAGTGAACACCTCTTGGCACGTGAAAATAAATACATGGGGATTTAATTTGTCATCTCCTCTACTTTTCAGTGAGGAGCAGAGAGGACCCTTTTCCTGCAAAAGGTGATAGATGCCCAGTTCCTCTTTCAAATGAGGTGTACCAATTGACTCCTGCTGCACAGGGATGCGGGTGGGAATGAGTTCTGGAGCTCACATTTATCCAGCACCATTACTGGGTCAGAAACATAACTGCTAGTTAACACAACACCACATGGGAACCATCCCCCTGCCCAACAATTACACTTCTTTTTTTAAAGGAGCTCCTTTAAAACAAGAAAAAACTTCTTTAATTTACGTAGAGAATAACCGTGTTCACCATGTTTTTAACCTCTGCACGTGTGTGTATGCACACACAGACAGTCACCTGCATAGGTAAAAAGAAAGACCGTGCTGGTTTCCTCGAGGGAGAGCTTCACTGTGAGCTCAGCGTGAGTCAGCCCCGTGTTTTCCATCCAGAGGCATCCACCTAGCATGTTTTCTGACACACAGGTGATAGTTATTAGTACATTAGGAGAGTTCAGAATGAAAATACAGGTTAATCAAATATTGGAGAGGTAGAGCAGAAGAGATGGACAGTCATTAAGATTTTGGGGAAGTTTGAAAAGGTATGGCTCTTTTTCAGTGAGGCAAGATCAGTGTTTGGAAATGACTCCTGTGTGTCCCAGGCCTGGGCACCTTGAAACAAAAGCGGTCACTTCTCATTTCTGTTTGACCTTGAGATCATAATTGCTAAAGCGGCATCAGTGTCTTTCTGGTAGTAATTGGCAGTCACTGAGCTGAAAATTAAGCTAGCATGAAGCCTGAATTACCACTCCAGTCTTATAATAAGTTGGAAAAAATAGCTAACTAGCCTATATTACGACATAAGAACTAAAGGTTAAAAATGGCAACTTCTGCTCTTTGGGTTCATAAATTACCTGATGCACTGAAAATAGGATCAGTATTGACTTTAGAAAGATACGGCCTACAGTGAAGACAGCAAAGACCTTCCCCAACTCTCTATACTAACACAGGAGATCTGTGGGGGTTTTGGTGTGTGTTTTTTATTTTAAATGTTCTATAAGATGTGCAGTACATAATGAAAGGATGCCTGAATATTTTGTATTGCATTCCTTGCTAATTCTGCAGTTCTTCAAGGAATATTTCACAGCAGTGGAAGCTGAAGTTTCCGTAGTTATATTGATACATAACTCAAGAAGTAGAAGAATCAAGCCAAGACAAATGGATATTTTTTGTGGCATTGAAGTGCGCCTCCAACATCGCTTTTACCTCCTCCTCCCATGGAGGTAAGCCAGCTATCACTGCACTAAAACCAAGGAAGCTGCTTGGGTAAGGCTAAAAGGAGAACCAATGGACTTCATCTGCTGTCTACTCAAATGCGTTTGTAGTTGCAAGCTATAATCTACCACAAATAGCCACATTTAAAGAATGCAATTACACGGAACAAAGCTGATGACTCTTTCAACGCACAGAGATCATTAGGAAATGGTAACCAGTTGCAACCTATTATTTCTTTGCACCAGAGAAATAAATTGATTATATGTCAGCTGATTTTCTGTCACACACAAGTGGAGGCGTGCTTATAAAATCTACTCAAGCCTGCCAGCTCTTGCCCCGATGTTCCCAGGGCAGGCATACAGAAGGAAAATAAGCTGTTTTGGGGACACTGGGGAGGCCCCAAGAACTCCATTTGCTATTGCTATTCCCCAGGACAGGAGAATACAAATTACAGCATCACTGGAGATGCACCAGCTTACCCCAGAAAACGGGTTACTGTCCAGAGATAGGGCTGTCAAATGGCTTAACTTGTGCATTAAGCCCAAATCCAACCCAAAAAGCTAATAGGATGGTTTCTGTAAGAGGTTGAACTTGGTACGCCTTCAATTTTTGCCATCCTTTTGCACCAAAAAATAACATGATAACACTGAAGGATCTCCCTGGCATTTATTGGGTCTCTCACTGCAAAATGAAGAAATCGGAGTTTACAAGAGATGCTCTCCATGGGGTTACTTCCTTGTCTGTTTCCTTCTTTAATAATTAACCTGAGATTTTCATTATACACGCAACTCACCCAACAGAGGAGAACTTAAGCTGCTTGGACTCCAGAATGTTTTCAGTGCAAAGGCTGGGGACATCACTGTGGTTTTCCAGGGAAAACAAAAATTATTTTACGCTCCAAATTTTACAGCATCCCAAAATAGCATGCTTGGGTGACTCCCAGACCTTAACCTTTTTGTAACTAAATTCTGAGGGTTTTGCTAACGTCATTCAAGTATCCATTGCTTACTAGGAAGCAGCTTTTCAATCTATCGTAGCCAAAAATCACTCCAGTGTCTGTTCCCACGTAGCTCAGCTGTCCTCGATGATGAAGGCATTTTGTCATTTGCAAGGAAGGAAGTAATATTTACTGGGCAGAAAGTATTTAAACAAAGTTGGGTTTGTTGGTGTTTTGTTGTTTGGTTTTTTTTTTCTTCACTCTCAATACAAGAACAAACTAACATCTTTTGTAATAATTTTCGCAATACTTCACGTTCCAAGAAAATTAGATTCACCCCCTATTTTAATTGGGCAGGAAGTCTTCCAGTAGCAATTAAACTCACTCAGTTTATCCCCAGACAAACTTCGCATAGGCACCATTCATTTTAAAGATTCTTCACTAAACTTGTGAAATTTTAAAATGAAAATCTTTTGGCTATGAACTGAAAGATCAAGTAGTTCATGTACAGTGAAAAACCGCAAAACCAACCACCCTCAGAATCTCACGTTAAAAATAAACACAGACAAAAAAAAAAAACTCAGAAAAAAAGGTCAAAATTGTCCCTTAAAATTCAAATAAATCTTGGGTTACTCCATGCAGCTCAAATTCACAAAGCCACAGGGTCACACTGCTCTCAGGCAGCATTTGGGTGTTCCAAACAGCCCTCATGAGCCTCCGGCATCGCCAAGGCAGGTCACAGCCTCCACGGCTGCTGGAGGAGCCGACCTCACAGGCTATCTTGGGCATCACTCCGCCTACGGAGCAGATGCTGCTTCTCTCCGGTGCAAGGCTCTGTCCGGAGCAATAACCTTGAAAAGTAGTTTTGCTGATCAATATCTGTTAGGGTTGAGATTAAGCAAGAGCACGCGCTGGGGGGGAGGCTGCAGAGAAGCTATCAGACTGCTAAAGACCATGGTTTTGTCATTTCTCTTGTCTTTTACTCTTTGATATCGACTGCTACAGCTATGTAACCAATTTAATCTTTTTACCTCTAGTTCTCAACCACTTCTACGTATAACAGCAGCAACGCATAGTGGTGGTCTACACATCAATCCTTTGACCTGGCTAAAAAGATTAAAGTCTAACAGGTGTGTTGCACTAAGCTTGGCCTTGTATCCCAGCTGAGACACACTTAAGAAACCAGAGAAGCAGTAATTCGCCTAACACGCACAGAGAGGGCCAAGCTACCACCTCAAGGAGGGACAAAACAGTTGCAAAATTCACAACGGGCATTTCAGAAATACCAAGAAAAAAAAAATTCCACTTTCCCTCACCCATTCGGACAGAGGGGATCTGTATCCTGAGAACCTGGAGGTGATGCATCTAAAAGATCGGTTAACTTCCCTTTAACCTGCCTGCTTACTTGCAATAAAAGGTTAAAAACAGTCTCTCTTGGAACAAACACTAAATTCCCCTTCAGATTCAGGGAAAGATTTCTTTCCGTTAAATGGTACTAATTCCAAGTTTTTCAGACAAAGGAGTTAGAACCAGAGGAAATTTTGCAGCAAGTGAAACCTTAAAAAAAAAAAGCATTACTTTCTTAAAAAAAAAAAATTAAATAAGTATTTTTTTATAAAATGCTTTTCTTGAAGCTTCAAAGAACAAAACCAAATAAAACAATGTTGGAGAAACGTATTTTCCAGATATCACGGTGGTATGGTTACAGCTTCATTGCTGTCACAAAAGGCTTAATTGCAATAGATTTTTACCAGCTCTATCCCACCTCTCACTTCCCATGCAGGCAGCAGCATTAGACATAAAATAGAATGGCTTCTCTTCAGGAAGTGTAATTAAATAAAATGGGAATATAACTAAGGAAATGAGCCCTTTAAGATTCATTTAAGAAACAGCACACTGGTGCTGGTAATCTACCAAGGACTGTAAATCCTGGATGAAGAACAGGCATAGAGGCTTCCAGAGAGCCTGTTGGGAGTCTCTTTTCTTACAGAAGAAATAAGTGACTGATAAAGGCAGGGAGGTGGTAATTTTTTCTGCAGGAAAGAAAACCATTCTGTCTTTTGTCCCAACATTTCCAAAACATTCTTGTGGCCTTACTCGCACTACTGACTGTATCTGTTCTTCTGCATCATCCTGGTGTGATTTTTCTTTTTTTTTTTTTTATCCTAAATTGCTCATGCAATGTTATAAGAAGAATATCAATATCTGGATGTATGAGTAGAGTACTAGGTATTAATTGGTCCCTTCTCCAGGAAACAAGTTTCTTGCAAAAAAGATAATTCCTTCCAGAAATACCAAGTTGAATTAGAGATGTTGCTGCTAAGGCTTTGCCTATTCTTAAATGACCCAGGATTCAAGTTGACCCTTGGCACTGTAACAGATAAAAGAGCAAGCGAATCCATGCGCTATGTGAACAGAAGGTACCTCAGGTACGTTTTCTTTCTTTCACCTTCTGAGGCAAGAGCTGAAACTTCTATTTGTACAATCCTCCAGGGTATTTTGGTCCTTCTACACAGAAATTGGTGTGGTGTATTTTTCATGTTTAAGAACCTTGATAACGCATAAACCGTGCTGGTTATCTGTATGCCTGGGATGGCTGTATTTTCTTACAGTTGCCACCCTGCGGAAGTACCCCGATTGTGGCTGCGAATCCCATATAAGCCCATATTTCTCAGCCAACCTCAAAATCCGTTTGGCAAGATCACTCTGAAAATATATATTAAAAAAAAATAATAATATGTATATCTCTCTATCTCTCTCCATGAACAGTCAGCTTCCACGGTGACTTAGCAGAGACCGGGAGGGTCACCTTTGCTGTATTCTAATTGTGACGCCCATGCTGATTATTGTGACTGCAAGAAGCACAGCGACAGCGGTTGACCTGTCATCTCAAACAGGGAAAGGGCTTCCTGCTTTGAGACGTGACCGAGCAGTTGGTACCCGCAGGTGCTCGATGTACAGACAGGCGGCTTCAGCTGTCAGAGAGCTGCGCTGGGATAGAGAACACAACAGCTATCAACTATTTCTAGCTGAAGGAAACTTGAGTCAAACCAAGACAAAGAGAGGGCAATGACTCTTTATCTTGGCCCAGGCAGGAGGTTACAGGAGTTAAGAAGCTATGGAGGTGGCATTTTGGTTTTTTCTTCCGAGTGAGAGATGGTCCCCAGCTCCAACTCCTCCATAATTAACCTTTGCAGCAGGGTAGGCATTTTGGACATGCCTCAAACTAGAAGAATCTGGTGACTTTGGTAAGCAAGGGAGGCGATACTGCAGAGGGTAATTTCTGATATTCTGGAATGAACTTGTCATTATATTTGACTAAAAATGTTTTTTCTTCCTTCCATCAGAAGCCCTGCTCTACTGGCAGGGGCAGTGAGTCTTCAGCAATAGGTGTCATGAAAGAAAAGAGCCTTCATTCCTCTGATTAGATACTTGTACAAACAAAAACATTTTGCCCAGGAACTGGAAACAAAGGGTTTACTCTAAACCCACAAATCATATAAGATATCAAGTTAACAAAGAAAATGACGAAAGGATCTAGACACACAGTTGGCATCGATAGCTAAAAAGTTTGACAGATATGCAAGGCAGGAAGGGGAAAAAGCTTCAAATCTAAGCAGCCTAAAAGGACAACAAAACCACTTTCTAGCCTTCTCAAATTTTCAACAGCGTCTGACAAAAATTCCTTCCACAAGAGACCGGCAAGGGATAGACGGGCTGCACGCCATTTCCTCTGCCTCGGTGCCCTTGGTCGCTCTTGACTCAGCAATGCAGAGGGAGGTGTGGTTCAGATCCCAGCTGGAAACTCACGGGGACACAGAAGGATCGTTACCCTTGCATGTTCCTGAGGGGGACCTGCATCTAGCAGTAAAACAGCATGTTCTTTTTTTTTTTTTTTTTGTCCTTTTCCCTTTTCTCTTTCAAAGCACACAGATAAACGTCAACATCACAGTCATGCAAAACAAATCCATTTTCTCCCCAGTTATATAGGCTGATCTTTAGCTCAAAGTTGTGCAACTCAAACTTTCAGACTTTGGTTCGGGGTTTAAACGCTGCGCTGGGGAGAACACACAACACTGCTGTTCCCTCACCTCCAGTCCTCAGCACATATTCACCTCATCGCTTTGGGAAAAGAGCTACCAAACTCTGCTGTAGGGACTTTACCTGGTATCACATTTATACAGTTGCTCACAAAAACCACTGACACCACCACCACAAACCCATCTGATTCTGGCTGGGCAAGTAAAAGTTACTGGAAAACAATGCCTGCTTAGAACAGTTTTAGCTTTATCATGAACTTTACTGGAAAAAAAAAGAAGTATTCAGCACATCACTCGAGAATTGTGGAGAAGTGTCATTACTTTCTCCAAAGTACAGAGCAGCTCTGAGTGACAGGGCATGATTACATCCTTCCAGACAAGAACACAGAGAAAAGGGATTTGAGAAAGAAGCTGCCTCTCCCAGAGAGGTCAGCTCGGGTCTGAGCTGGCAAGTCCTTTGGACCAGAAGCCTCCAAAGGATCCCCTAAGACAGCTGGTTCAAAGCTGGTAACTGAGCATAGACTTCTGCTCATAGCTTTATGGGGTGGGAGACATCTACAGCCAGGAAAAGGCTGAGAATAAAGAGATGGACTCGCAGCGATGTATGACTGGATTGAGTAAGGAGGATCTCATCCTATATATTTTTGTTTGTTACTCATTTATTCTTCACCAGCAACTTTCTGCGTAGACTTCGTGCCTGCGGGTTATGCCTTACCGAGCCGACCAGACACAGGCACGTCCAGGAGCACGTAACATCACAAGAGCCATGGACACGAGCCGGCGCGGCTCCCACGGGACTGGGCTCTGCTGGGGCCGAAGCGGAGCCAGCAGCTCAGACCCTCCCTTCGCTCTCGGCCCCGCAGGTCGGCGGGCACCGAGACATCTCAGAAGCAGCTCCCCCACAAGCCGCCAGGGAAGCCATGGGCGAGCAGGGCAACGCTCAGGCCTCGCTCTTTTTCCAGTGCCCTCCTCCCAAATTAGCAGGTAGAGCCCATGCAGCAGGGTTTGTACAAGAACAAGCCTGCATAGGGGTGGTGGTGGGCGGGGGGGGCAGGCAAAAAGACCCCACAGTAACCCCCACACAGTGCCTTTTCAGAAGGGAAAAGCCAGGCTTCTTAAGTCTGTTCTCCTTTTGAAAGGGTCACAAAGGATGATCCAGTTGGCATAATAAAGGTGCATTTTTCAAGAACGACCTGAAGCTGTTCCTCAAAAGTGCTTCTTAGTGCAACTCGGGTGGTAAGCGATAGCAAGAGATCTTTTCTTGGACTGAGAATGGATTTATCTTTTAGCAACTTCTCTCTTTACACTTGACTAAAAGATAAAAAAACACAAAAGTGGAAACAATTGGTCAGTTTTCAAAGGAAGTGCTTTACAAGAAAAAAATATTTCCTAGCTTTCTGACCAAAAGGTGTCCTTATTTCAGTTTCCTACTTCAAAAATGAGGATATCCATTCTGAAGGGTTAAACAATGGCTTGCTTTATACATTAAAAAAAAAAAACAACACCTCCCAGATACACCTCAAATACGAACAAAAGATTAATCTATTTTTGACAGAGGAGGTATATATTAAATATACCATCAAACCATCCAGTTTTTATTATTTAGCATGGAAAGAAGAAAGGCCTATACTGCTGTATAGGAGTAAACATTTCAATTAAACTCCACTGGGATGTGTCAGAACACTTTCAAACACATCTATACTTTAATAATGGATCAGTGATATATCAATTATTACGTACCAATAATCCAATTAAAAATACACTCTGAATAAACACTCTGGCCCAACTCCAAATCTGCAGACTATTTAAACAAGCTAATGGAAACATTAGGTGCCAGGGTGCGTATTTTGTTTTCCAATTAAGGTAGTATTTGGCTGACACAGAACCGATTTACATGTAAAAGCCAAACAATTAAAAAAGATCGCACAACTAAGGTTTAGGCATTTCGTACATAAAAATTGAGCTACCCGGTATAGAACAAACTCACATGTGCAAACAAGACTGAGTTACATTGCACGTGAACTTGCTAACACAGAGGCCTGTACTCGACCCGTGGCTTTATTCACATCTTCTAATTGCCTACAATCAAGTCTAAAAAGCATCAGAAAGTTAGATGAGTTCGGTTACGGATGGTAGACGAAGATTCACACCATCCTTCTCTCTTCAAGAGATGTCAGGAGCTGATTGCCTATCCTCTGTAGCAGGCTGAATACTGAAGTGTTCACAGATGGGATCAATTTTGGGTGCCCCAACACAATTGCAATCTCTTCTGTGCCTGTGGGGCCAAAGATCGGTTCATAGTGCCTAAACGAGAGGCTGCAAGGAACATGAAACATGGTTGCTCGGTAGAAATCAGATCACAAAGGCTTCTCTTGCGGGGCTGGGGAGGCGAATGTCTGCCTGGGGCAGTGGGTGGCGAGCACCCAGGCACGAGCCGGTCCTGCAGTTCCAGCTGGGGCCAAGCCTCTGCTCAGGCACCCCCAAGTTCCCAGCACTGGACTCAGTTTGCCAGCGGCAGCCTTCAAAATAAAGGGTACTGTGCAACTGCTGAGAAGATAACTTACCAAGAGGGGAAAAAAAGAACTGACTAACAGGAAAAAAGAGGAAGAAAAGAAAAGACAGCAGCAATTGCTATGTCTTGAAGCCTGACAACTTACTCAGCTTACCGCTTCATTCAGCGCTGACCCCATGCCACGCATGGGGGCAAATCTGTGCTCTGCTGCTGGGCAGGCTCCGGCGAGAGGGGCCAGGGAAATACAGAAAAGCAGTCGGTACAGCAGGTAACAAAGCCAGCCACAAGGATAAATATAGGCCAAGCTAAGAAATCTTGCTCACACTGGTGATTATTTTAACATAAGTCTGCTAATATATTGCATTCAAGGAACAAAGTTTTAAATCTTTACTAGCTAAACAGAATTAACGCCAGATACAGGAATTCAGATTTTGAAAGGATTTTACTTTTCATTGCCTGATGATTCCCCCCCACCACCACCTTTTCCCTCTCCCTCAGCTGCACGAGCCTACACCAGCCAGCAAGAAGACAGTTATTCCTAAATTCACAAGTTACTCCATGAAAAAAAATAGGCGAGTCCAGTGGAGGTAATATCATTTGTGAGCCATGTCAAGTGTAGAGTGAACCACTCCTTCAGGAAGGAAAAGCGTTTTCATGTAGACAAGTCCCAAAAGGAGGGGCGAGGAGCAGTTAGAAAGCATTGATAAGATATCTGCAGTTAGGACTGTTGAAGCAACATGGGAAGGACAAAAGAAAAAGACTAGTTAAAAATCTCGTCTTCCTGAGGCACCAAGACAGACCTCCAGCTCCAGCAAATCTTATTTACAAAAAAGTCATTATAGAATTGCAGCCTCAGTAAGGCGTCACGCCTGACGTGTGGGAATACGGTTACACCGTCGCAGTGGGACGAGTTGAATGCTTCTCTTTCCCACTCCTTTTCTTTTCCTTCAATTATAACCAGATCACTTCTTTTTTTAATTCTGGTTTGGAAATTTGAGAAAATTGCTAAATGTGCAAGAGGGGCCAAGTCTCGAGGCGACGTAATTAGGCACTACGCGACAGATGACATTTCACAGAAAGTTAGCCTTCTTTATACCAGCCACAGCAATAGATTAAAATTTTTGGTTCTCCTGGAAGTTGGAATTAGAAGAACAGATTATGATTCAGCCACGAGGATGACAGCTGGGAATAAAAGATTCTGCTAGACAGCAAGTAATGCCCTGGTGTTGAGGCTGAGACCCCGCGACCTCTTTCTTTTGGACATTAGTCTTCTTCATCTCACCAACAAAAACACCCACACAACCCATAAAAAAAACAATGGAAAAACCCCAACCCATACAAAGACATACTGTCCGTCCACCCCCCAAAACCTACAAACCACGTGTTTCACTGCAACCTTAAAGGTAAACGTGCAAAGGGAAGCCAGAGAAACTTTCCGCATTTCCCCTCTTCCCTTCTGAGAAGGAAAAAAAAAAATAAAAAAAAAAAAAAAAAAAGACATTTCAAACATACTTTGCAGGAAAAATAAAAGTCTACCTCAAGAGAATAGCAAAACATTTTAATTTTAAGGTTTTCAGGCAGGAAGAAGGACCTTATTTTGTGCCCAGTTCCTCAAAAACACTTTCAGTTTTTCAGCCAGATTGAGTCACTTACACAAGATAATTCTTCGTGCTTTTAAAATTATCACACTTGGAATAAGAGCTGTAATGCAGCAAATACAGATAAAAATAAATATTCCGTCCTACTCCCATTGTGAGAGGTAACATTGCCTTTGTGTTTACAAGCTAAGAAATATCATCTCTTTAAAAAAAAAATACATATATGACAGCAGATGCTGCATGAATTACTGAACTAAATTAACCAAAAAAGACTGAAAAATACAAACAACATTAGCATGAAGAGAATATAAGCAAAATTTACTTGCAGTTTATTTAATAGTCTCTGCATTAATAGTCCTTGAAATGTACTTTCTCTGTCTATACAACATTAGGAGTGAAGTAATATCTGTTTACAGTGCTGAAAGACTCCTTTATTTTTGAACAGTTGGATCTTCTCATGGGACTTAAAAGTCTATATGACCCACAAAAGGTGGGTTACACAAGATATCTAATAAATATAAGTGTATTTAATATAAGATATCAAATAAATATTAAGTATTTGAAGATTTGATGAACCGGAAACCTTTTTACATTCTCAGAATTCCACAAGCAAACATCTATATCTACATTATCTGTGGGGTCACAACAGAGAGGATCCCAGCGGATGACTGGGGACCCCACAGTATAAGGCTCTGCCCAGAGGCAGAAGAAAGTGGCAGGTGCTTTGGGTGTCTGGGTTAAGGACCGCAATTTAAAGTCCTCTTTTCAGCATTCTGCTCTCCTGGCAGAAGAACGCAAATCTCGCTGTCTGAAGTTTTTCAATTATTAAGATGGAAACATATTCAAAAATAATGAAAGTTTCAAAACTGATCAAAGTTAAAAAAAAAAACAAACCAACCACGCAAACAAAAAAACCCTGCCAA
>VYZM01002849.1:675499-711699 GCA_013398915.1 Dromas ardeola
CTCCATCTCTGGAGACATTCAAAACCCGCCTGGACGCGTTCCTGTGCAACCTGCTCTAAGGTGACCCTGCTCTGGCAGGGGGGTTGGACTAGATAATCTCCAGAGGTCCCTTCCAACCCTATGATTCTGTGATTCTATGATTCACTGCCATCCCCAAAGTGTCTCATCTTGAGCCCACCCCGGCAGTGGTGCCGCTCGAGGCACCAGCCAGCCCCAACGGGTGCTGCTGACACAGCCCTGGTGGCGTAGCAGAACTACGTTCCATTCCCCACCCTCAGGAAAAACTAAAACTAAAACCCAAGATGTCAGTCAGTTCAAAAGCGGTCCAATTTCTGGCTGCTGGCTCCGCGCACCTTGTGCCTCCTTCCGCCCCCACTGGATTTGCAAGCCAGGCTCAGCACACCCCCGGCCAAGCCAGTCTCCTCCATCACTCCCTCCTCCATCACTCCCTGCTCATCCACGAATCCTGCTGAAGCTGGACTCTGCCTCTCCCAAACAGAAGCTGCCTCCACCCAGGCGTGACGGCTTTCCCGGATTCCTCTCCTTCCAACCCAAGGGGCTGCTGACGCCTCCCGCGATTCCTCCCCGAATGGCGGAGAAGGGCTTCGTTTTAACAAGCCATGCAGGTAAAGGGATTAAGTGATAAAGAATAATTAAATTGACGTTCTAATTTAACACTTTACATTTTGCGTGCTTTCACTGTCGGCTGTTTGGGTTTTTAATAAGAGGTTTAATACACTTTTCATGGCAATTAATGCTGTGGAACTAAGCAGGCTTTACAACTAAAGGCCTGGGACCTGCCCAGCAACTGTTTAACATCCGGGCCGGTGCTGTGGGATGCTTCTTTCACAACCTCATGGTCTCTAAGGACAACGTGCCAACACCACTTCAGGAGCTTTGCTCCGGGTCCAAGGAACCCGCGCCATGCTATATCTCTCCCCATTTTTGAGATCTCTCTCCCATCACCCTGCTCCACCAGCATTTTCTGGCAGTGATACTTCAGCCCTTAGAGGCATACCTCCTCTTCCAAATGCCACCAGGCAGAGCATGGGGAGGGCCTTCATTGCCCCCATGGACTGTGGCCAGACACTCCCCCCCACACACACACACCAAACCCCTCTTGCTGTCCACAGCGGGTGGTTTCCCCTCCTGACACCCCGGCAGTTTTTCAGGTGCTGTCTCAGAATAATCAAAGTTATCACCTACACCGGCCCTCGGAGCAGAGCAGGGACGATCAGCAGCTGCATGAAGCTGTCAGGAGCTGAGAGTGACAGGTCTATGGATTGATACCCCAGCGCGTCAGGATGGCACATATTTGCTGCGTGCAAAAGATGAAACACCTACTTTCCAAAAAGCAGGGCTTGCTTTACCATAGACCTCTGCAGTGCCCAGAGCACTGATTTTTTTCCTGTCATGGAATGTAAACAAGCTACAGTCTGGAGTAAAATATGTTCTACGAAGCCACTGAATTGATAAAGCTTCATATTCCTCCGTGGCAGATGTTACAAATATGCAGACAGACAGTCCTCATTGGTCCAAATGGTTTGCAAAAACTCCATTTGAAAGCATACGTTTCTCTGCTTGACATTTTGACATAAATGACAAGACAAAGCCAGGAATGCTAATGCACAAGAGGAAACTGTTCTTGTGCTGTGAAAAGCACATTCCCCCTGTCAAAGAGTTGGGTAAACGTTGCGCAACTAATCACAGCCCAGAAGAGGTGAGGGAGCCCATCTACTGACACAGAACAGGAGGGGAAATCAAACCGCACAGACCTGGAACGGCAGCTCACAGCCCGATGCCATCGCTATTTTTTCTCTCCATGCGCCAGGATCAGTCTGACACAAGTTTCCCCATTTAGCATCACGTGGATTTTAGGAAGCCCTTATGCAAGTAATGTCGGTGGCATCCAGCAGCCTCCGTGTCCGCGGTTCGCACCCCGGTGGGTATTCATACTCCGACACAGCATTTTCCTCATCTTACTTCCAAGCCTCACCAACCCGTGCTGAGGGGTAATTCCTACCGCAGCACCTTGTCAACACCACCAGGACTCCCCTCTGGAGACCTTCGGCCTCCCCAGCTGCTACCCCTGCTCTCTGGGCTGTGCCCACGTCCCCCTTCCCCAGCAGGTCCCCCTCCCACTGCCCCTCTGGGGTTCTCCTCCACTCCTCCTCCACCACCAACCCAGCAGGTACAAGCTCTCCGGGCAGCTCACAGCAAACGCTGCCACATGCCCCACTCCACATTCGCTTTGCCATCGTCTCGGGGTCCCCCCAGGGGTGCGTGCCAAGATGTGGGCATGCTGGTTCTGGAAGTTGAAAGCTTTCATGACAAAAGCACGCTCCCAAAAATTGGTTCTCACCATAATTATTCAAGCTGGCTTTAGAACCAACAAAAATATTGCAAAGCGTCTTCCTGGCCAGCTCTTAAATGGCAGCCGAAATGCAGGAACTACTCATTTTCAACAGCGTAAACCTGCCTACACCCAACGCTGCTCAGGAGAGTTTCTCCTCTACACGTTATCCACCCAGCAGCAGCAACATGGTGACACTGGAAAGCAGCACCCTGGTGGATGGGCAAAACCCACAGTATAGCACGCATGGACACGTCCCTCTCCTTCACCCAGAGGAGGGGTCCCTTCTGCTGTCCTTCAGCCTGTCCCCTCTGCTGGGGGCAATGGGCAGCAGCCAGGGCCGAGCTCAGTCCTCTGGGATCCATACTAACGTACCAAGATAGAAAAGGGTCTGCAACTGCAGGTAAAGATTTCCACCTAATGCCATTCCAGATTTATTTACAGGTGAGAACTCTCTGTTGAGGGATGAAGAAGTAGCTCCCAAACCTACGCTCATCCCCGTTTGCCCGTGCTGCTGGTGTGGCTACTACTGATGGCTGTGGGACGCTACACCACATCACGAGCACTTGGCACGGTGAGCCTGGTTGCAGGGCAGCGCTACCAAATGCTTGAGTTATGTCCTTTAGGTCTTTAACTAGTAAGTATACCCACTGCAGCAGATTAAAGTGATGCTTTCTATATAAGACAGGGAAACGTTTCCGGTGTCTGCTTAGATTTATTTGCAAATATGCATTTCAGCACTTTGGTGGGCTAGAATATTTTACTTCTGGTAAGTATTTAATCTGATGGGATTGATCCAATATAAATCATATAAAAAGTACATTAAACAGAGGTCAGGTTTTTTTTTCTGCTGATATATAGAAAAAAAATACATAAATCTGGGATCTCTCTTCTTCACAGTTCACAGTTCTGGTTGCATGCTCTTTCAGCTGCAATGCGAACCTGAAGTGCTGGGCTCCTTTGTGCTGTACTTAACCACTTTGAAAATAATTCCATCAGAAAACAAACACATACATTTCACAAGAGGGAAAGAAATCAAGAAGAAATTGAAATACAGAAAATCTCAAAGATATTTCTTTTAACGAATGACTGACTTTTTAGAATCGGAGTCTAAAAGTAGTCTGATAACTAACTAAAGCTGTTTTAAAACCTCTGGTTCCATATCCTTTCACATCCAGCTTCAGTTATGACATTATAAGAAAACAATAACAAAGAAAAAAAAAAAAGCATTCTTTATCGTGAAAGCAACCTGGGGGCATGTTGAGCTGCAATTTGTGGTTTCCCACCTGGAAACATTTCAGACAATTTCTACAGTACAGTCAATCACATGTAACACATGATTCAGAAATCATTTTCTGTCCCAGCCAGTTATTCAAGCAGTCGAAGCTTTCACAAGATGTGCAAACACCTTTTATTCCACACACCCCCCAAGTTTTACCCCTACCCAGCTACTTCGCATATCTGTGTCTACCTACAATTGTGAGGACTTATTTTCTCCCCCTTATGTTATATAGGGAGCAAAAGACATAAAAACCTTGATGCCCTCAAAACTACAGAGCTTTATAACTGTAACAAAAGAACTGAACAGTTACTGAGAGATGAGACATCTTCTGATGAGACTTACGAGAACAGGAATAAAAATAAAGACAGAACAACTTTCCTGAGGTGGTGCGCCATTACAACATGACACGAAGCTGCTACCAGCATTAACTGATTTCTAAGCAAGCTGTCCGATATCAATTTAAATGGTGAAAAAAGAAAGTAAGTTAAGTAACACCCTGTAAGTAGGCAGTTAAAAACAAAAATATTTTAAAAAAATTCCTCTAATAAGCCTGGCAGTAAACCTCACAGGAAAAAAAAACTCAGTGAGAGACCGAAGCCTTCCACCTTACTTGCTTCTATTTTTAATTACCTTGTAAGCTTGGAGAGACAACGCTTCTCTGCCACTTCCCTCCAATATGAACACCAGCAAAGCAACATCCTCACCCAAGAATCCAGAGGCGTATGCAGCTGAAGCTGCTAACTCCTGACTCTCACCCCAAACCAGAGAAGTCAGAGGTTTATGGGTAGCTGAGCGAGGCCAATTTGCCCCAGCTGCAGCCCTGAGCAGCCTTTGGGAGCCTTATCCAGCAAGCAGCCCCACAGCTGCTTTAGGTGCAAATCACTGATTGAAGCTGATTTTCCCCAGCTGAGTGAGAATCAAGCCAAAAAAAAAAAAAAAGCTGGCATGGCCAAACAAATAATATAACAACTGTTTCTGGTAGAACAAACGCTGGTTTTATTTGGTTCCTAAAAATTAAGAAAAATCATAATTAACTGAGGCCGCTGCTTGTACGATGGACTCTAGGCTTCTCATTCAAATAATACAGCTTTGCTGGACTATGAGTTGTAATCGCCCTTTTCTCCGCGCGCCACCGCCCTTCCCCCCGTTCATTTTTACCTTTAATTTTGCTTCTCTTCAGAGTTTTCTTCTAACTTTCTCCTTGCCTTTCCCGGGGTTGCCAAAGGATGTGGATTCTTTGGGAAATTTCCAGCAGGGTCCCCTAAATGTGTTGTATTTAGATCTATGTTATTCTTTAGCTGCTCACAACGTAAGTTCAAGTCAGCAAAGCAAAGCAAAAGAAAACAGAAAGGTCTGCGCACTGTGGTTGCTGTACTGCCCAGTAACACGATTTTCTCTGAAAAGAATGCTCCGCTTGCCAGCAAGCCAAGAGCTTTTAACCTTTCTTAGAGGAGAGGTATGCCTAAATTTGAAGAGATTTTAAGAGAAAAATTGTTCTCTCAATTACGTCAGCATACAGTTTCAACTCAAATCTACGTCAAGTGCTCAAAATAATAATAAATGTTCCCCTTTCTGTTTCATTTTCGAGACTCTCAAAACATTTTCCTGTTCGGAGCTGTTGTTGAATACAAGTTTATGGGAAGCAGTGCTCTCAAGCCCCATATTAAAAGCCAGATCTTCACCTACTCAGACTCAGTACGGTTGACCCTTTCACTGGAAGGATGCTGATTTACACAGGTGAGAACCCAGGTTTAAGTGTTTTATTCTATCAGCAGACTAAGAGAAAGTGAGCTGTTTTGCTGAGACTTCATCTACAGTGCAGCAATGGTTATCAAAGCAAGGCAGATATTGGGAATTTCACTTTGCAAGACAAATATTGCACACGTGTAGTTGTAACTCAGCGTAAAAACGTTCTAGCAGGTTTCAACTCTGAAACAAAAAAAGCACAATTACTCTTTTTTTCCATTGCAATAGGAAAACATGACGTACTGAGAAATAAGAGCAATGCATTCTTCAGATTGCAAGCAGATTGCCTGTGGATTGCAAGCAAATAGGAGAGACGGCGTCACATTTTTGTATGAAAATAAAGTCATTTCTAAACTAATGGATCGATAGAACAAGACGCACTACAAGTGCTGTGCCACAGTTGTCATTTTCGCAAAAGTTCATCAGCAAAAGAGCACGATCAAAGGAAGGTATAGGCACTCATTTTCCATTTCACGTACAACCGCCTTTGCAATGTAAACACCCTGGAGGAGCTGGAGTATTTGGGATCGCACATTATTCCCTTTTTTAAGCACACTCAGGGGAAGTTCCGTCGGAAAATCAAGGGCACAGTTTGGTCTTCAGAGGTTCCAGGAATTTCTGCAGTTTTCCTCCTTCAACTTGCCAGATATTAAAAGCGAAGGGTCAAACCTGCAGACGGTGTAAATAAGCACATCTCTGAGAGAGCTCCAAGCTTGTGCTCATTTACTTCACATGGAAATTATGTTTCTCACTTCTTCTGTGAGTAACCGCGCGTGTATATATATATATGCATGAGTGTGTGGCGAATACATATTATATAGAGAGTGAACACTTTGATCTGTCAAAATGAAGATACAAATATAAAACAGGAGACAGAATATGGAAATCATACATTCTGCGTTTACTTTGAAAACGGAAAGTTATGGGGAAAGAAACATTGTTTATGTTCAAGGAGAACCCGGTGATTTGCTTAGATAATCTAAAACCAAACCACCATCACATGAAAGATTTAACAGCTTCCTGTCATGGTTGACAGGCTCAAGCTATGACTTGCTAACTTTTATATAAACAAATAATTACTAGACGGTGACGTATCCATTGTGGATTCGTACTTTTACAGTATAGACCCTGGTGCAGCAAAGCACTCAAGACGGTTAACTTTAAGCAACTGAATAGTCCCAGGGAGTTTGGTGAGCTCACTCACCTGCTTAAAATTAGCCATATATTTAGAGACGTGCATTTTAACTCCATCATTAATCAGCAAAGCACTTCAACCTGTGCACAACGCAGCGGCTTTCTATAGGGCTGACAGTCATGCTTAAATACTTTTCAGAGTGAGGATTGCGTGGTTTGATTCTTCGAGGTCTTGATCATCTTAGATGTAATCCTGCAGAGCACTCAAACAGGCGACTCATATTCTATGCATAAGAATCAGTGAGATCCAACGCTGTTTACAAGTTAAGCCACGCTTCCAAACTTTACAGCCCGTGGCAAGACTAAGCCAGGAGGAGAACACTGAATATGGAGAATGTTAAAAGTTAATCCACAAAATATATTGTATTCACAACTTATTGTACAAAGGCAGTTCAGTTTAAATTATTCAGCACAGTGGCTTAGACTATAATAAGAAAAAGACCCAATACGTTTTGTGAAAACAACGACGCCTCAGTAAAGGAGGGTTTCAGTCCCCTGCTCTGAGCTTCGCTGCAGCAAATAAATAGCGTGCTTTACGGGGAAACGGCGAGGGAGCAGCTCAGGCAACCTCGGACAAGCTGCTTTGCTACAACATTGGTGCAGGACGTGGCTGGGCGATTGCCCCGTGCTGCCGAGGTGGCCCAGTGAGCTGCTCCCCGACCCGTGCTCCGGAGGATGCTCAGGGCGATGGACTCCTCACTCTGGTACTGCCAGGGAGCACCAACTCCACCCAAGCTCTAGTTTCCAGATTGTACCCTTCTAGTTACACCAGCATCTCCTTGCACCTCTTCTGGAACACGTTCCTCCACATCTGCTAAAATCTTAAACTGGTAGTAAAAATGAGGGATTTTTTCCAACGCAAATAGTTGCATGCTTTCTCCTAAGCATCTTTACAGATACCTAGGTGTGCACAGTCCTTCTGCGCAGCTATTTCTGCCAAAACGAATTAGTGCATTCATGGAATGTGGAGAAAAATCAGGGGAAGAAATCCCTATTTTTTTTTCCTGTGGCCATAGGTTTGTTAAGATTATGATAAGAAAAACTATGAGGAAAGAAGAAAGAAAAAAATCCCAAGCTTGCGTAGGCCAAGTCTCTAAATAGGATAAACCTAGTCAGCTGACTACAGCATTATTCATTTTTAATTAGTTTGAAGCAAATAGTGCAATTTGTGCCAAGCTGCAAAATCACGCTGTCTTCATGAGGAACCAGCTTGACAACAGAGACAAATTGATCCCTGCAAGAGAAGTCCCTCTGTAAGCTCACCATCAATAGTCCTCATTTAGAAAGTAGTACGCTGAGTACGCTCTTCCGTTAGGCTGGGTTTGTATCACCGTTTGACTTTTCTCCCCTACTGCCTTAACTAGAAATGAAAAAATTTGGGAACTTTTATCATCCCACAAATATACCTGTTGTGTGATTACGCAAATCAAATTAGGAGCAGTGAATGAAATGATTATTTATCCAAACGCCTGACCCAGATTGCCTGCTGACCGTCTCGGGATGTGAATGCATTTTTACCTCTGTTCAAACACAATTTTTCACCTTAATGCAGGCAGTGATTTTGCTGCAGTGAGATCTACAGCCTTTCCCAAATAGCAGTGTTCTAATGAAGTGAAGAAATACAGCTACAAAAGGAAATCACAAGCTACCTATAGGGATACGTTTGAGAAGACACTGAATTATCCCAATTTTGAAAGATAGTGGTGGTCCATTAGCAGTGGTGGGTGGTGGGGGGCAGGGATCAGTTATATTGGGCATATTTGGGAAGGAAACTGTGTTTTGGTTTTGTTTTGATTTTTTTCGTCATATGAAATTGCACTGGTAATATTTGCAGAACGAGACATTAGATTCACAATATGTGTTTCTCTATCTTTGTCCTCCAATTGTGTTTGACAGACCAAAAAAAAAAAAAAAGTTGTTTTACAGCTATTTCTACCAAGACTATAAACATGGCCATTAGAATGTTTCCTTTTACAAAGTGAATGGGGGAAAAAAAGCAAAGCTGTGCTTATAGTCATGAGCTTAGCCTTGTCATTCAGGGATATGACTTCACCAGAGAGCGTTGCATCCATTATGCAGCAAATTCCTTGAAATCTTAAAGAAAGAGATGGCACCAGAGGGCACAGTCACTGCAATGCCATTATCTGCAATAGCCCGTTGAAGCTATTCCTTGCCTCACTCCTTTCAGCCATCGGTTCCTCCCCATTTTCATTCGCGTACATAAGACACAGAAAAAAAGAGCCTGTCAGTTTTTCTTAAAAGCTTTCCCCTTAACCTGAAACCCGTTGTTTATCAAAGCATTTATATATATAATATATACGTCATATACATAATATATATATAATATATATCATATATATAACAAAACACAGAAGGTTAAATAAAAAGCGCCACACAGCACAGCAGACATGTGAAAACCCAATTCAATAAGCCTGTGTTTAAACTCAGAAACTGTGTGGAAGTTTAAATCGTTGTCAGAAGGAAAAAGTTCTCTTTTTTTTCTTTCCTGTTTATTGTTTGTTGGATTTTAGTTGTAATTCACATTTTAAACATTTGTTACTGCTATGCTAATACCGGCTGTTAAATTCTCCGAGTGAATTGCCATTTTGACTATAAAATAGGGTTCTGGGGAAAGGAGAGATCTGAGCATGGTAAACTTTTCTAGCAAGAAACGGGAAAATATTTTTCTCTTAAAAAAAAATAGCAAGCGTAAGGGAATAAATGTTGAAATCCACGGAAAAAAAAATGTACGGCCCTCAGTCCCAGTAACTGGTCTTCTTTGGCACTTGAGAACGATCACAAGTAGTTTGCCTTTTTATTCATATAGAACAAAATTTACAAAGTCATTCATACATTTTTGTTTGTTTTTGTTTTGTTTTTTACTGACTTCGAAAATTGGGAATATTCAAAATACACTTTTACCCCACTTCATTCTTTCATTATTTACAGGTATATACAAGAAAAATGTAAGAGTTTGTTTTGTGGTTTTGTGTTTTTTTTTTTTTTTTTTGTTTCTTTTAAATTTTGTATTAAAAAGCTCTGCTGGTTGTTTTACTGTTTGTTTTCATCAAATGGATGTTCCATGCGAGGGCTCCATTGCTTCTGGAATGACTCCCCCCGGCACAGACTGAAATGACATTGGGATGGGGGTTTTCACGGGACTCTGACGAAATAGTCCTCCATTTGGCGACCTGTGTTTACACTGTATGGAGGGCATGGTGGCCGAGCTGCTCAGGGGCAGCGGCAGGTTGCTGCCGGAGGCAGCTGTGAGTGTCCTGCTGGCACCATGAGTTGTCTGTTCTGGTAAAAAGGTGGTGACAGAAAGTTGCGTGTTCTGGTATTCGCGTACGGGCTCCAGGGTCTGAGTTGGCTGCATGCCACCAATCTCCAAGGCAGAGATTTCAATGGACGCCGGAGAGATCTGCTTGTGGGCTATGTCTTCATCAATTAAACTGTTCATGCGTCTGTGGACCTGCTCCAGGTTCACTTCTTTGTCCTAGAGAGGAAGAAACCAGAACAATCAGTTCAAACGCAATCTCCAATACTGTCCGGCCCTGCTCCAGTTCCTCTGTGTGACAGGAGTTGCTGTTCACTCATTACATCGCTTCGATTTCATCTGTGACTATGCAAAACCTCAAGGTCCGCCCAACATCTCCAGCTGAGGAACACATGCTGAAGAAAACACCAGCTCAATCTCAGCCTGCGAAAGACCCTCATGCTGTCAATCCCATCTTCCTTGGGGGTAAACCGATGGCTCTGGTTCAGCTAACAGGAGCTGGCACCAGGGACCAGCACCTCCCACAAGCCCTTTGCTCACCTTGCACAAGCCCAGAAAAAAAGCACATGGCAGGCGAACAAGCGAGTTGGGACTCCAAATTCCAGCGAGCAGCTCGCTACCTTGTAACCAGAAGACAGCTCGCCACTGTCCCATCTAGCTGCAGTGCATTTTCTAAGGAAGTTGTCAGTAAAACACCGTGCACAGCCTAGCTGACTCCAGGGTAGTTGCTTCCAGTGCCAGAATCTACTGGCCAGGGGTTGTGGTGATGAAGAAGTCTTCCCTTCCCAGCAGGAGGCCCTGGGTCACGTACGTGGCACAGACTATAGACCTACTGGAACAGCACTCAGACCTACTCTGTGAGCCCTGGGCAGGGGACCACTCACTTGTGTTTTGAACAGTTGTGTGACCAACTATAAGCTGCCTGTCATCTTGACACGTCACCTGCTAAAAGTCTCTCTGTGGTCAGAGCTTGGGAAAGTAACGTTGGTCTTCAGAAAATGCACCACCATCTTCTGAGAAAGCGTTGCCTAAGGCTCCCGGAGCGGTTTCTTCAAAGGACTTTTGGGACAACTTACTCAGCATGTTTTACCTTCCATGAGGAAATACAGGAGAAGAAGTTGTGTTTAAAACCTGAAGCAGCAAAGACCTACAATGGGCTGTTTATCACCCCATCGCGGCACTCCAGATGCTCAAACTGGAAAGCAACAAAACTGGCAGGGTAAAGTCAACCACCTGGGATGCTGTATGACTGAATTTTAATAGCTAGCATTGTATTGCCAGTAAAAAGGTATTATATTATATCATTTCTCTATATTTCATAAAGCACAGCTATGATCTGCAGTCGTAGTTACTTGGTGCAAGTGTAACATACAGCAGACTAGCAGCAAAGCATCTAGAAAAACCCAACAATCCTGGAACTGGAGAAATTCCCTGGTCTGACAGAAACCTGTAATTGCACTAGGCAGCCAGCAAGACTCCAGCCTGAGAAAAGTAGGACCACCTGAAACTTTCATGTTCCAGTAATCCCTGACTGCTCACAGATCAACGTGTGCTTAAACGTTGGTCAAACCCAACACCAGCAGTCTTACAGATGCTGTGATTCATGCTAAAAATGAGGCTCTGGGAACAGAGGAGTATAAGGTGCCTGCCACTGCCACCCACTCCTCCTGATCTTTTGCCACTGGTGTTCAGGTGGAGCACAGAGAATCACACTATTATTCCAGTGGCATCCACTGCTATGCAACTTGGCTTTCACCTGTAAATTGACAAGTCAACGCCAAAGCCCTTGATTCCAGTTAGTGTCAACTACAGATTTGATTCTAGCCTTCTGATTTAACACCACTTCTACATTAGTCGAGAACTGTTGGATCTGCTGATCTCTGCATGGATTTGGAAACGAATTAGTGTTACATGATGATGAACCCAAACCTGTGTCCCTAGCTTAGGCTAAATCCCTATTGATTTCAACTGGAGTACAATTGTTCAACAATTACAGGGCTGAGCTTCCTGTTGCACCTCCTTTGCTAATCAGTAGAAAATGAATTCCTATTTCGTTTACATCACAAATGCACCAAGCTCTCAGTGAAGCTCCCAGAAACCTGGGCAATATCACCTTCCTCACCAGAGAAACAAACTATTTAAAAAAAAAAAAAATACTGATTTTTCAGCCGCATCCTCTAATCAGATAATTTTGGGTTAGGGAAAATCAATGGACAATAAATAAAAAAAACAAACTTTTGTGGCAGAAAGGGACTGCACAATACTGGACCAGATGGCCCCTGCAGCTGCGTTAAGTCCTTCTTGCCAACAGCCGTACCTGACCTTTTAGGCTCTTCATTCAATGAAGTAGACAATGCACGAAGCTGACGATAACACTTAGGCTCTGTCATAAACTCTGTAGCTAGGTGAATTAAGGATTTGTGGTATAACAGGCCAGAGGATTACAGGGATTTAATTCATAATTTTATTTATTTCTAGTTCTTGTGGACTGTGAGAAGTGTTCTTATATCAACCCCTGTTGGGGGTAAGGGCTCGACCTCTACGGGTGGGCTCCTTTTGCATGGACGTCCAGCTGCGCGCTGCTGGGTTTTCCTCAGCTTTCTGCCAATGAAAGCTTGCTGCAAAGTTCTGCTGAGCCACAAACTGCCACCACATAGGATGATACTTGTGTCTAAGGAAGCTAAATCCTAGAAGCCCCTATAAAATATTTCTTTAGGTACCCTGTACTATTTCTTTTCTCAAAAATGCTGCTAGCTTTGATCCAGACTCCTAGGTTGGCATTCTAGTTATCTGGGACCTATATGCTTGCTAAGCCTTTACTACAAAATAAGAAAAAAGTAGAGAACTCAGGTTAGAACTGAGCAAATGGCTAGACCAAATTTTCCTAAATGAGACTTTGGAGAAACGCTCATGACTCATTTGCATCTTTCTGAGCTTTTGCCAAATACTAATGCTTTCTTCAGATCAGTTCAAGTTAATATATATATCAACATTTTATTTGTATTTTTTGATTGCAAGCACATCCTCAGTGCATTCCATCCTGCGTTGCTATGGGAAGAAATATCCTGTGACTGGGATAACTAGCCAAGCCAGAGGGAAAGGCAGAGTTTCAGTATTTGCAACATGCAGTCATTAACTCTTTGCAGAGGAAAAATACATCTGTGAACGGAGCGTGCGCTTCCCTTGGAGCATTTGTACACAAAAGGTTATAAAATTCAAAGGAGGAATTAATCCTGGTTATATATTTAGCTTAGCTCTTTTAAGATGTAAACACGAAGGGCCACAGAGCAGAGGGGTTATTAAGGACCACATCGTTCGGAGACTGTCCCTCCGCTAGCCTAGCAGGATTGCCCTCTTCTGCTACGCACAGTCCAGCCCTGGGACAGCATTCCTCAGAAAACGGTGGATTTGCAGTTGCTTATATTTCACAGTGTAAACTCACGTTTCACTGTGCTAAAGTTTGCATTATCAAGGAAAAGAAAAACACAATTTCTGCGCACAGACATCACATTTTATCTACAGCAGAAGATGAAGTAAGTAGAGAAGTAAATGCTTGGGTTTTGGTTTTTTTTTTTAAGGAGGTGGGGGTGGGGATTTCATTTGCCTACTCCTAACTCTTTTTTGAGCATTAAGGACAACTTTCTGGCCTTATTATGATCAGAGAAAACTTTCTAAAGGTTTCCAAGAGCCCAGAAGTTCACATTATTCCTTCTTTTCGTTGTTAAAATAAAATGTTTGTAAAGGTTAAGGAAAACAACTCTGTCTCTGAGGGACAATAAAATCACATTTTTAAAGGTTCTTCCCTTTTCTTTGTCTTATTACATGAAGAGCAGCTAAATAACTAAATGTCAAGCTTTGTATGAAACTATCTTAATGCTGAATGAATGATTTTTCAAATGCTTTAAAAAGCCCCCAAGATAAAAATGAGAATCCCTTGGGAAGATTAGTTTGTCATTACATACTAGAAGACTGCCTTGAATCCCAAGATTTCCAGAACTGAAGATTTTGGGATAGCTTTATTTGACAAGCCAGGCTTTCAGAATTTGTAAATTCTGTAAACCTCATCTTTCTTTTCCTTTATTGTTCTCCTGGAAAATTCAGCAAAGGCATGTTACTGAAAAGCAATAAGGTGAATAGAAAAAGGGTTAAATGGTAACAAAGCCAGAAAAAAATATCTTAAAAGTTATGATGTCTTCTCCCTTGCCAGCTCAGTGTTCTCCTTTATTTTTAGTTCTATAATTCTCATTAAATATGAGCCATTTGTTGCAATTTTTAAGCATTTGGTTAGCTTGCATTTTTTTTCATTTCCTGAGGCTTTGTCACCTTAATTGTGAAATGGTAATGTAGCATTGCAAAAGATTTTCAAGCTTTCTAATGCTGTAACTGTTCTCTGGTCTTGCATTTCTCCATGACAAAAATTAACGAATTAAAATTCATAAATTACTATAAATTAATAAATCGAGGCTTGGAGCTAGGGAATGGTACAGGCACCAGAGCTGGCATCTGGATGGAAAAACCAGGAGCCACAGTGGAGGTTGGTGTGCCAGTTTTCTAGCACAGAGACTTGCCTTGCCCAAAGGAGAGCCCCCCGAGGAAGCCTTACTGCTTCTCTTCAAAAGGTTTCTGGCTTCAGCTCCGCTTAGGGCTCTTCAAGAGCTGAAGGAATGAGCGCCAAGCCTAATACTTCAGTGTCTGTGACAGACATGTTACCAAAGGTTTATTCTTTTTTTTTTTTTTTAACTTAATATGCAAAACTTAATTAATATTATAAACATGTCACAGAGCAGACATTTCATGACAATTCAACTTCACTTTTCATATATAGCTATATTGGATAAATGTATACTTTTGTGTTGCCAGAAGGAGATCAAATGGTTTTCCTTTGCTACCTTCATAATTCTATTTTCAATATTAATATTGTACTCCAAATAGATCAGTTGAAGAAATTAATCAGTGAAGGGAAGAAAAAATATCACATGTAAGGAAAATGAATTATAAACACAGGCTTACCCTCCTCAAGCTTATGGAAAACAGCTAACCAAACATTGCTGCTGGTCAGGAAATTATCTTACTCCTAAATACCAATTTAAATGTCGTTCATTCCCCAAGGAGTTTGAGTTCTGGAAGGGCGAATGAAGGGCGTGTTTCTGACACGTCCCAAGCACGCGATCATGAGCGACAGGTTCAATGGCCTATGACTGACAGCAGGAGCCCACCGCAGCAACTGCTGGCGTGGATGTGAAAGATGCTCACCAGAATTATCTGGGAACGACTAACCCCGCATGACTGCGCCTGCAAGAAACGATGACTCCCTTTCAGGACTAACCAAGTTTGGCCTTATCAAGTGGAGGGAAATTATGGCAAGATATAAATGCAGACAGGATGATTTACAGAGTAATCAATATTTATTTCTATCTTATTTTCTGTGACTTTTGACAGTGGGCTCTAATAAAAACACGTGGGCAAGTCAGACTGAAAGAATATGAAACTCCTCGGGAGGTTTGGAGTCAGTTAACATCATCAAATTTGAGAGACATCTCGCTGAGTGTTGGAAAGGAGCTACTGGCTGATGTTGTCAAGAAACTGCCTACATCACTCTAAACACAATTAATACAAAGGTAATTCTGTCCAGCTGCCAGGCTTGCAACAGTTGGGATTTTCCAAAGGGGAGATTTTTGAGAAAAATATTTTTTTTTAATGACACTAATGTGGCGTATTGGTCTTACTTGTGACTTCTCTGATCTTATCACAAAGTTCAAGAGAAGCCTCTCAAATTGATAAAAAACGTTGCAAGCTGATGAAGCAGTTTCAGTGAGGCCAAAAAGGGAGACAAATGCCCAAAAGGGAAGGCCAAATACCTGCAGAAATTTGATGCTAAAACCATGCCAAAACTGTGATACGTTGCATCTGCATCCCATACACGCAAATAAAACCACACTAGACTAGTGGAGAAGAAAAAGACTGATGGTCCTGACCCTAAATATCAAGCATTGAAAATTCAGAAACGTAGCCAATATGGGCAGACAGGCACATACACCGAGGGACTATCGTGAATGTGTCGATACCTCCCGGTCAGATGCTGATAACTGTGCCAAGTATTAAAAGCCTGTGAATGCAGTTCTTAATAAGCCTCAGGAGATAGGCAGAAAATAATGCTTTTAAAGTAATATAGTCTTAATCATCAATCATGGTGCATTTCTGCTTTGTTTGTTTGTTTGTTTCTGTCTTGGGTGACAATATGAAGGATTATCTTTTGGTGAGAGAATGAAACCAAGACATAAACGTTAATACTACATTTTCCTTCTGTGAAAGAACTACTTAAAAAAATAAGGCAATTTTGCGATTAGGACTGGGGTTCAAAATCTGCGTCACGCCCCACCCTCAGACAGATATTTCCTCTTCTGGCTTTGACCAGGTTACATGCCAGTCCCTCTACCATCCACACAAAACACCTCTTAACCCATACCCATATGTTAAAAGCCACAAGTATCAGCGGTCATGAGACACAGATGATGGAAGGCACGTGTGTACCCAGCTAGGCAGAAGGGAAGTCTCTGAGGTGCTTGCATGCACAGACAGACATACCGCGTAACTGAAAAACAAAGCAGAGAAATAAAACTGGAATAGTGAGGTTTCCGCGCTCAGGTACCCACAAGGCTATTCTTTTCTTAGCTCAGTGTCAAAACCCACAGCTCCACCCAGCTACCAGCTCCTGTCCGTGGGATTTCAGACATCGTGGACTCAAACATTTAGCTTATTAAGGAGAAATGAAGCAGCAGCAGCAGCTCTGCATATGTACGTTTGTTTAAGATTATTTTGAAATTCTGTATTCGCCCAGGGTCATTATCATTACTTTCAGCTGCAGCTACTGCATATGTAAAGCCGTAATTTTAATTTATTCCAGGAGGCTCTGACAGAGTGGCAAAACCAGACATAATTGGCTTGCTCACGAAGAAAAAGCAGTGATGATATATGTAACAGACGTGCTGCAAAACAATGACAACACAGTATGGTGTTATATTAATACAAATAACCCCTTTGTAATACGACTCAGTTTGCCACACTCATTATTCCAGAGATTCCACAGTCGGCAATGCAGTGAAATGCAGACAGACGTGTAAACAGATGCAGCAGTGATGTATGTTTGCTGTCATTAATTTAACACAGGCAACTGACCCAGTCAAATAGCACTTACATAAAGTTACATACAATTTGCGGAGTGGTTTCTGAGTGTACTGTGCTAGATGCCGGTTTAACCGTGACAGTATCACGGAAATAACTACAGATGCACCTCAAGAGTCTACTTGAAAAACTACTTTTATAAATAGGCCCAACTCTACAATCAAGCTTCTGCTCTTGTAAGTGGAAACTATACCATGTATTTTAAATTAGCAATTAACTAAGATATCATCCATAAAGCAGCTGTTAGAAGAATGCAACGAGACTGACATTAGTTGAGGTCCAGTAGACTGTTATCCAAATTAAAGGATAAGAGAAATGACAGAGTTTTGCAATATATTAATTTCATTCACTGTATAATCATCTTCAAAGAAAGAAAACGTCATAAAAAATTACGCACGAGAGGCCACCTTATTCACTAGGAGGTGCTCTCCTTCACCAGAGAGCAGAAATCCCTTTACGAAGAGACAGTAATATTCTTTTCCCTTCTAAGTAAACCTGAAAAAAAGTGAGAAATAACAGAATGCTGCAAAGATGATATTAACGTAATAGAAACTTGTTTCAAATACATTGCCAAAATTTAATCCCACCTACCCACAGCCAGAAAATATCTATAATTGGTGAGAGTAAGAACTATTACCAAAACCCTACAGATCAATCAAGTAACAGGGACTTGCTAGAGAGTTGCTACAAGAAGCAAGGAGCTTCATGAAGCAGTCCATCTCTTCCCACACTCATGTTGGCCCCCCCTTATCCAGGTTGGATTTATCTAACCTGAAATCACATCTAGCCAGGGAACTAATTCTGACGTTGGCTGTGACCGTCCCATGGTCCGTGCCTGTGAGGCTTCTCCAGAAAGGCACGGGACAATAAGCTCCCCACCAGGACGCTGAAGCTGATGATGCACACCAATTTAAACCAGCTAAACATCTGTCTTTGTTTTCTTTTTTCTCTTCAACTGCATCCGCGTGCTATGGCAGTGTGAGAATAAATATGCAGGGCACCGTACCAATGGGACAAGCATCGCACATTAGGTGGCAGCAGGTAGTCCCACAGTCTCTTGCAGTGATCCGCTCCCACATTCATCACAATCCATGAACTCAGTGCAATCACAGAGAAACACTGGCTAGTCCTCCCAACCAACAGCAGACTCAAACCCGCAAGGTAAGAGGCTGTGATAGCATCCTCATTGTCCCCTCAACAAGAAAGGGGACATTCAGCCTCACGCTGAGGTATTCAAGCTTTAAAATCCTTACCAACCTTGGTTCACGAGCATTAGAAGCTGGTAACTCAACTACAAAGAAAATGAATGACTGATTCACATTACACAGATGTTGCCACAGTGTTCATGAGGTTAAAAACAAACAGGATAGTAAGAGAATGCAAAGAAACATTTTCCAACATGAGCAGCAAAATGCAGTACTGAATGAGGGCTGGTTGGTGAGCATGCCAATGTCTCTGCAAAGGAACTCTCAGGAGAAAGGAGAACTTGCACATAGGGAAACCCTTACTGTGCACACGCTGCATGTGTTGTAGTTACAGGCATTTCCAACAACACAAAGGTTAGGTTCAAGGGGAGTTCCAGGGAGAGGTAAAGATGAGGAGAAAACTTGCAAGGATTCATCTGTGCAGGCATTTTCAACAACAAACCAATTATCTGTATGTTTATTATAAATTCTCACCATGCTTCTGAGGCCCAACATCACATCATTGGCCATCTCCAGATAGAAAGGGAAAGGAAGACGTGGGGAGAAAAAAAAGGATCAAGATAGTGAGGCTAATAATGTGATTAATATTTCACTCCTACTAGCAAACATATACTTATTACTTCTTATACTTCTGGTTTGAAATAGAAAATTCTAGCCACTGCAACCAAAGAGGATGGCCCTGAAGAGGGTGGTGTTTTCAGAATCCAACCACATCTAAAATGACCCTGTGAAGTGACAGATTATTTTTTTATGAAGTAAAAACTAAATTCACGAAGGTTCTGTTACAAAACTCACTAAAAATTAATGGATTCGCTTTTAAATCCACAATTATTATCTAGTCCACAAGGGATGCAATTTTTCACTCTACTGAGCCCAAAGCAAAGCAATGCTCCCCTTTAACAGTCTGATTTACTCTGCTGGAGCATCAGGCATAACAGATTGCTCTATCATCATCCTTCTTCACCATTCCAGCCTAGTCAAATTCAAATCTCCAAAGTTCCCATTTTTTCCTATTATGCCAGGAGCACAAGAGAGAGTTGGCAGAGGAGATGTGAGGAGTTGCTTCTACAACCTGTATGATGCCCAGCGATAGTTGCCTTGCAAAGCCTCTCCTCTACTCCAGTCACGTGAAAGCCTTAGAAAACCCCTACTCCTGGCTATTATCCACAAATGTTTTAATTAAAAAATTAATTTTGAAAAGGTTTCTGCACCCTCATTCAGGGCTTTATCTTGGAAACTGCCCAAGCTCCTATTTTGACATGAGAAAAGACATGGCCAGCCAAACCATTAAAATAGCTCAGCATAATAAAAATCTGGTCACCAGTTTCCCAAAAGAGAAATCCTGAATATTGAATACTTCTGAAGAAATAGTACTTGTTATGTTGAGTAAGTCCAGGTAGGTCTTTTCTATATATGTGCTCATAAAGATGGTTCTGAACTTACTGAAAATCATAACCAAACCATCAAGTTTTTTTAAAAAAATAAATGTATATTTTCCACAATATTAGTACCTGCGAGTCCTTAATATTTTGCTAATATTGATGTGTTATAAATTTATTTAAATTCAATAGATATTTACAATTTGCTTGCTAATATTCTTGTACGGTAAATTCAATCTTCAGCAAATCATTTCAATGCACATGTAACTTCCAGTTTACGTGTTATACGTGTTGGTTTCAAAGCAACTCAAGTTTGACTTCTACACCACTAAAATGAATGGAAGTGTTTTGGTGATCTGGGCGAGGATCAAACTCTCATTTAATTTTACATACGTTTAAATGCTTAGTTGGATCAAGACCTAAGGCATTTTACAAATCACAAAAATGAAAAGGAAATATTGAGAAAGCAGTCACAATTTATGTTTTTATTTTAAACTTTTACTGATTTTGTTATTACTGAACATTCAAGCCCCCCCTCAAAATGTCACCTTTAATATACCACTGTAGGCTGAGATAAAATATACAAACATTAGCTCTGTAAACATTGTGTGAAGAATCTAAGAGAATCTGACACATTAAGGCTCCAATTCAGTAAAATACATAAGCTCATGCCAAGCACATGAGTAGCCACAGAAGTTCTCTGGGGTAGATGATGGAATGCAACTTAAGCAAGTACTTAATTTCATTACCAAACTGGAACTTTAAACAGGTTGTTTCTTTTTGACTTCCCTGCATGGCAACGTTCATTTTTTAAAGTTTATGTCTGTTCAGTATTTTTTTTTTCCCCTACTAAGATTCATGCCATGTAAATCCAGATTATATCCCTAAGAATCCTATTAGCGGGGTTTTCTTACATGAGCGAGAGAAAAATTAAACCAAACACAAAAATCCCCTCCTTTCAGCTAGGGAAATATGCTGGAACCAAACTTGAATGCTTCAACACTGCTTTGGGTAGCAGAAGCCTGGGCCCGGTGTTATTAATCATGGGGATGACACGTCACTTTTAAATCCATTACAGCCTTGACCTAAGTCTACGGTGATCAATAGCAAGAGTTGAACGATTTCATTGGATTCTGGATGAGCACACTGTCTGTCACCAGATATTTCAGAATATCTGCTTCACTGCGAGGGATCTCTAAGGAGAAAATCTTGTTTCTTCACTCATGTAAGAAGCCAACAATGAATTAGTTAAGATGCCCTTCCAGCTATTATCAGTTTCTGTACAAGGCAATTTATATATTATACCCTCCTTTCTTTTTTTTTTTCCCCCCAACTGGTTCTTCCAGCATATACTTCATCATCAAACATTAAAATTTGCATTCTTGGATGACCGATTCCTAACACCGCTTTGCTGATTTAAAAATGCTAGTTAAATGAAGTTTCCCAGCTTATTATATTCCAAGCTAGTTTGAAACTGAATTTCTAGATGGCATTAAAATGCATTATTTTGCCAGTGTCTGCATGATTTATTTTCCCCAAAAAACTTTATTTAATCTTAGAAAAGTAGAATACAATACAGTGGTACAAACAAATGATCATTTATATGCAACTGAGCAAAAAATGTACAAAGATTTCAGACATGTCATAAAAATACAGAAAAAAATAATTTAAAATAAAACCAAGATAAAATATAGAGGACATGCAATGAAGGGAAAATAAAATATCAGTTTGATGATCTTATGTTTCCTTTCACTTACAAAAGGAATCACCCCAGGGGAAATCAAATTGTCAGATAAAAAGATAACACCACAGAGGAGACAAGGTAAATGAAGTGACAAAGAAAAAGACAAGGAAAGTGAAAAAAATGGTGAAGGCATAAGACTCTTTAATAATCAAAAACAACACTGCTGACACCATGCTGAAAGTACGGAAGCCTCGATTGCCATGGAATAATACCTGGCTGGAGAACTGACGTGAGATGAACACTGTGCAAACCACAATTCTTAGCAGTGACAAATTACGATCCATCGGACTCGTATCTGCTAGCTCATATTTCCACTTCTAAGGTACACTGAGCCTCAGAGTCTTCTAATACCAGAGGAGAGTCTTAGTGGGTAACTTGCATGACTGCTAAAGCTGGAAATACGGATTTTTGAGGTAGGCTGGAATTTGCATATCATCGAACCTGGAAACCAGGGAACTTAAGGCAGATGATACGAGGTTGCCCTGGCCAGAGATACAGGTTTTCTTTCTTTCATGCTGCATACTGCCAAGATATTTGTGATAATTTTTTGAGTAATTTTGCTACTTCCCACTATCCTATAGAGCTAGAGAGTCCTGCAGAGTCTAGACTTTTTGAGATTCAATAACATTTAAAATATTAAGCTGGGAGTAGCAGGAAAGAGGAATGCTAAGGTGCTGTTACTAGTACACAAGTCTGTTCCCACTCTGGACAGTACGTGAATTGCTGCCCCCTTTTAATCATTTAAAAATACAAAGTGAGAACAGAAAAGCGAAAAGAATTTGTTGAATAAAATGATTTTGCAGAAGCATGAGAAAGTTAAGAAATCACAAACTAAGCTATGAAGACTGAGAGTGTTAATGAATTATAAATTTGACACGAGTTACGAGGCAATGACTAGTAGCAACTCAGGACGTGGAAAATTATGCTGTTCCTTAAAAAGGAAAACCCCAAAATCTTCATGCACTACAAAGTCACAAACACACTGGGTAAAGTTTCTGAAACCCTCAGATTGCTCAGAGTAGCACAGCTGGTTTGGAGAAAATACATTTCTGATTTATAATGTATGTTATCTGAGCTAAGAAAGAATCAAACCAAGAATTTCGTGAGATCATTCTAACATTGCTTTTCGAGACCTATACTAACACTAATTGAATCAATATCACCTTTTATGGTAGATGGAACAAATATCAGTTCCCAGCAAAAAAAATCATTCTGTATAAGTGACTAATTTTCTTTGATGTGGGATTGCCTGTTAATCTTTTTTTTAGTGAATACAACTTGTGCACAGTGAAAAATATAGGAATCCAACTTTCTTTCCATGAATAATATGATATTTTATCTTTGCTTCTAAGTTTTCATTGTTTTCGAGTATAGTATGTGGATGAACTAGGAGTGCTTTCTTAATAGTTCTGAAGAGATCTCAGAAGTAATAATCTTCAAGGGGAATCGTACATCACAGTAAGACACAGCTGATAAGTCACAGAGGATGCCGGGGAGTCCATTGCAGTAAGCAGCTACGCTTGATCATAATGACAGCGGAGATTTGAAAACTGTCTTTCAGTGTGTTAAATGGAATAAAAGATACCAACAACCTGATGATGTGGCGAAGCCCTCAGCAGTTAAATGATCCAAATTGTATTACAGCTTACTGATATCATGAAATAAATGCATAGGACTCATACCAAAAGATATAGAAAACCAGAGATAATTATTGAAAGCTTGACATTTCTACGGTACCAGGTTTCCATAACTTTATCTGATTGCTCAGTTATTCAGAATAGATATAGAGTGACTGAACAGAGATTCCAGAACAAATATTAATTTTCATTTTTTATTTTACAACTCCCCAAATTCCTGACTCTTATCAAAGTCAAAAGATCAGGTATCGGTATTGCCGGCTGAGTAGCAGCTGTGTAAATTCAAGATTTTACCACACAGAGATATACGTATGAGCTGGCTAAATATGAATATGGGTATAGGATGGCTGAGTAATAACTATAATTGGGAGAGGATGATTTTAAATTCTAGTAAGTCCGATTTCAAAAAGATGACCAAATGTAATTTTTTCTGAATTAGAAAATAATAAGGGCATTTAAACATCACTAGACATCTTCCCGACTTTAAGAGATTACAAACTTGAGCCCTAATAGAAGATCACGGCACGGTGTTGCAGCTATACATTTTTTCCTGATGTTGGAGCTAATCTTTCTTCTGTTAATCTGATTTGATAAGGATTCAATGAAGAATTAAAAGATTCTTACAGCAGAACTCATTAGAATCATTTTTACAAGTCTGCTTCGAATAGAATGAAAATATCTTGTATCAACACCCTGAAAAAGAAAATCAACCCAGCCTTCACTCTTCCAGCAAGAAATTCCGCTATTCCTTGCATGACAGAATTGTGAACCAATGGCAACTGTAGTTTTTTGGCAAAGTAAAGGAAGTTCATCTTTCCTGGAGATTTATCTTAATGAATTGACTTAATGGGTAGAAACAATATTTTTTTAACTGGGTGGGGCCGATTTTCTTCATATGCAAACACTGTAAAAAATATTCCAGTTGGAAGTAGTCTCCATCTGACATAACTCTTCCTATAAAGTCTCTACAAATGTAGATCAGATTAATAACAAAGTCCAAGTTAGGCTGTCAGGTTTCAAAAGATAGCCTTCCTGGTCCTCCCAGTTACATAGTTAACACTACATTTTTCACACTCATTGTAATTAAGAGTAGTGATTTATACCACACAGACACCTGAGTCCTTAAACACCTCAATATATTGTCTCAGGCTAATCTCCACAAAAGCCAAAGGACTACAAAGTGGAAAAGGAAAAGACAATGAACTGGCAAACACGAACACCTTAATGTCAGCTGAAAACATTTCTTCAATGCTAATGGAGGCTGTGCACATTCTTCCAACCACAGACTTCACAGACCCTCGACATAAAAAATAATAGTCTCTAAAAAAAAATCCTTTCTCTCTCTCTCCAGCAAGCTGCACGGCCGCCCAGCCCTGTCATAAATCTGCCAGAGCAGTCGTGCATCCTTCTTCCCAACATCTCTCTGTCTTTTGAGTTGGCACTTGTCGGCATGATACAGCCTACCAAGTGGGTCAAGCCAAAGAAAGAATGTTACACAAGGGCTCTGCGAGTTATGACAACTCCTCATTCAATCCTAAATCCGCTGTAATTTTCTACAATGGATTTATAAAGCTCCTAACAGGGTAAGGGTCACAGAAACCAAACACTGCCTCCTTGTCCTTCGCCTCATAAGATGAATTCCGCATGAGGTGATACCAAAGTCTAATCTTAGCCTGCAAGAAAATCAGCCCTTTCCATGACCCTCCTCAAGCTCTGCACTTCACAGAAGAAAACGGCTGGGAGACAATCCAGTTCCCACGATTTTTAGGTGATATCACAACACGCGTGTTTTGCCAAAGCCTTCCTAAAAGCAGAAGAAAATCAGCAGCATGACTTACGTTTGCAGCTGTTACTGTTCTAGTGAGTTGGCTGGAGTATCAGATGCAGCTAAGAGACAGATTTCCATGTTCTGTATATGCTATGCATATGCAGCTCTGTTGTTATGGCTAGTGCTGTAGAAATGCTGGATAATACACAGTGACAGAAATAAGATATCCCAAATACACTCCCTCCTGGAGATCAAACCTTTTTTCTTTTGGCCCCCTAAGCAATGCTCAGCCACTGTTCCCAACTCAAGCAGAGGGGTCCCCAGGACTCAATGCTCCCCTCGTCCCTGGATCTTGTCCTTTCCAAAGTTTTGAAACTTGGTTCTCCTAAATACGTCGACAATCTTCAACCAATTCACACCATCTCTTCTGAAACTTGGTTTCCTATCTTGATTACAGGAGCCATCAGGAATCCCACTTCAATCCCTCCTCACTAGTAGTACATAAATAAAATATCTCTGCCCACTAATCTACCAAGAAATACCTGCTACATTAGTTTGCTAATTTATCTGAATGGATGTTGTGGCCACTGTGGTTGGAGCACCCTGCTCCCAACCCCTGGTGTGCCATCTCCTGGGGCGGGTGGCCATTAGCCATGGGCGAGCTGGTCAAGTACCCGCTTCTGCTTTACAGGGGTCATAGACACCCGGGAGAGGGGCCAGAACCACTACGGACACCACCAGCCTTGGGTATGCACTCGGAGCTCAGGGTACGGTTAATGTGTTACACGACCCGATCTGCGGGGGCTCTGGGTGGAAATGAAGCTTAGATTGCACCAACAACATGGCTGTGCCATGGTCCAGCCAAGGATCCCTGAAGACCCTGCTGGCCCATGGCGCTGGGCAGCAGTCACCCCTCCCTCCCTCTGCTCTGACCCCATCCAGAGGTGCTACCAGCCGCCTGCCTGTCATTGCACCCAGCTGTGCTGCTCAGGGACCCCTCATCATGTTCCATCCCGCCTGCCCCACGTGCCCTCCTTACACTTTCCTCCTGGCCGGCTCAGCCTGTGAGCCCTCATCCCCGTGCCCTCTCCTCGGGAACACGCACTTTCTCATTCAACCTTAACACCTACTTGTGCCAGGGCTCCCACTGACTGTTCCCTCTCTCCCCGCAGCACCCACACCACTGACCCTTTCTGAGCCTGTTCCTGTGCCTCAGTTTATTTTGCTTCCCATAACCCAGACCGGCTGTGTGCCAAGGGCAGACCCAGCCCCACACACAGGTGATCTTCCCAAGTATGGCTTTACTGCATGTGTAACTTTAGTATACCTCAAAAAATGGAAGCTTAAAAGTATTTCTACTGTTTGTCACAGAAACCGGAAAAGAGGACATACAGAGCCACTCTAATTGAGAATGCATGGGAGGGAAAGGGGAGGAGGTGCAGAGGGACGGGATGTGGTAGGCAGGGATCTGTAATAATCCTTCTCACAGATAGAAGAGAAAGGAAGGAGGTGGGCAAAAAAAAAAAATATTTAAAGTCAGGAAGGTGGAAACTGAGTATTTAAAACTCTCTGCAATAACAGAGTGAATTATTTCACTTTACCCCTATATGAAACTGCCTTTGGGGCTTATCCTCATCTCGCTCTACAAAGATGCATAAGGACGAGTCCCTGAGGGTAGAGAGGGGAACACGCTGTGCAGTATGGCAAGACGAATGCTTGTGCACACGCAGCATGAGGACACTTCAAACAACGTCCCTGCCCCTTGCCCTGCCGGGCTTTCACAGCGGGCAGTGAACTGTCTACTGCCAGGGTTTAGCCCTTAGCAATGCTAACGGGGAGGGCTTTGGGGTTACCTGTGACAGCAGGAGTGATTTCTACAAGGCAGGAAGGCAAAATGCTACAGTATTTAACCAAAGCGCAATTAAATACGCACTTCTGTTCGTGTGAAAGCTTCCTTATAAGCAAGAGTACCTACTCGTGCTCTCCCTGGGCCTGCTTTTGGAGTGCTGCATTGTGCAAAGCGGAGACGTGCTTCCTTTCACCAAAACGTCCCTCTCGCTATTACACGTTGCGGAGCCACAGGCAAGCGACTTTGCAGCTTTGTCCCACAAACACGGGACAGATGTTTATCACCGAGCACTTGATGGATGAATTCAGATAGGAGAAGCAGGAGCTCAGAAGAGTGGAATCTTACTGATAAATATTCCACAACATTACAGACTGCAACATATATCTTCAGATCCCCTTTGCCAGAATTGCTTACAGGTAATAGGTATGTCAATTAGTGTAGTACTCCTGGCAACCTGAGAAACATAGATTGGAATTGATGGGCTATGTACTATTTTCCAGCTGTAACGCAGCTCACTGCTATTATTTGCTTGTAAAAAACATCTGTTCCAAGATGAAAGCACCTACAAATGCCTCGGTGTCTCCAAAATTACAAGAGGTTAGTTTGTTAAACATTTAATCTATGTAAACAAACACAGGCTTCATGCAAGACAGATCTGAGTATGGACTAATTATTCTATCATAGCATCGCTAACTATTACTCGCTGCTGTGCACGAAAACTTCAAACCCAAGAAATTCTCAGATACGTTTTCCTAGGTAAAATATGACATATGAAGGTCGGTTTACTCAGAGGCTCCTACTTTTAGAAATAAAACTGGTTTCAAAAGAAAGGAAGCATTTAAACAGCGTCATGGCAATATGGCTTAATCAGTTATTAACTAGCTGGTTTATTTTTAACTGCTCGTGTACCTCTTCAAACTCAGCCTAGGTCAGCCATGAAGGAAAACAGCTACCCAGCTGGCTGGCAGCCGCACAGCCTGCGCAGGATGGACGTGGTTCTCACAGCCGATGGATGGGGGTCTCAGATCAGAGAAAACATTACCACGCATGGCACAACTGGGTGCCCCTGACTGGCCTCCCCGTCACTCACAGCAGAGAGGCCGAGGGCATGTTTCTGAACTACTCTCTTACCCCTAAAGGTGGTCTCTCCAGGTCAGGGTTGAGGCACATTGGTGGGGCAATGTGGGGAAGTTTGCACTGCTGCTGCCCATGCTGTATCTGCTCTATAAATAAATAGAGGACTTTAGTCTCCAGGGCTGTCAGTTTGGCACCTTCCATGTGCACAAAAGACATGGTTTGTTTTTTTTAATTTGTTTAGAAACAACCACCCAAAAAGTTATATGCAAAGCTTAGTATGGCGAATCAAAATAAATCAGATTTATTGTATGAGAGCACCTAAAATCCCACAACTTCCACTCGCTCTCTCTTTCTTTCGTGTTTTCTACTTTTAATTGTGATAAGAATAAAAGTTATGGACCTCTTTCGGTGTTTCTTGATGACAACGGTTGCTGTTCCACCACAACTCCAATGCTGCCACCAAGCACGCAAGAAGAAGGCCTATTGCTAAAATGCAGAAAACGCCTGCAAAACTGTGAAGCTTGAGTGCCTTCCCATCTGTCTGTGCATTGGTATGGCTATTCAGGTCACAACGTCCCATCCGTGGCCACCATTTCTGTTTAAGAACATCCAAATCTCCGCTTTCTTGCAACTCTAAGATCCTGCAGAAATTTCAAAACACAGGCGTTATTTGCAATGGTACTTTTTCACAGTGTTTTGGTCTTTTCCGTATGTCACATAACTCTCAAATCTCCTGTCCCACAATTGAAAACTCCATCCCATCACCACCACCATGTACCATTCTTCATCTGAAACTCCGTTATACCAGGATTGCTTCCTACTCACAGCAGCAGGTAAATTCCACCGGGTGACTTTAGAAAAAGAAGAGACTGTCAAAAATTCCACTGCAATGCAAGAAGCATTTCCAAGGGAAATCACCATATCCCAGTTAGTCATGGCTGGTCTGGCTACATTCAGCTGCAACAGCTGGTCCCACTAGCGAAATGCTCAACCCACTCCACTGCTGCTCTCCCACAACAATTTCAAAATCATGCGAGACTAAACATGCTACTATTCGTGCGCCACTTCATCCAAATCTGTTGAAGCAGAGACCAACTCACTTACTTCAGCAAACGTAGTTTATTCAAAAGGATTTTACTTCAATGCTGTTACTTCACGCCTGAATTACTGTGTTAACGGTTGCTAATTAATCATTGTTTTGCCTCTTCTGAAGTGTCCCTTCTCTCTCCGTGAATGATTCATTTCGGATTTAGTTTGATAACTGTTTTAGCTGTTTACTAACAATCTTTTCTCTTGAGGCAGTCTCTGGTTATGCAGCTGGAGTTTTACCCCTTTGTATAAAGAAGGGGCGAGACGAGGAAAGGAAGCTTCAGCTCCCTGCCTGGAGCAGAGCACCCGCTCGCCGCCTGCTAAGGCCACGCATGCCTGCGCAACTGCATGTCTTCATTTCAGTGTACGCACTCACATGAAAAAGCTCAGAGATCACTAAATGGCATAGTTTTACAGTCTCATGGTCTTGGCAACCCCACGCAACACTCAGCAATTCTTATTTTCCTGTACCATTGCGTGGCTTCTACCTGTCTCTCCATCCTGAAGGATAAACCAGGGCATTATTACTTGCTTACTGCAGGGAGCAACAAGCAACACATTGCTTCGCAGCCCGCAAAATGTAGTGTGAATCAAAGATCTCTCTTCAACCTCTCCCCTAGCTCACCCACAGCTCTGAGGACATCAGCCCTTCTTCTGCCAGAGGCAGTGCCGCCTGGAGGTGTGCGGCCACACACAACTCCAGTCCCCTCCTCCCTAAGCAGCTGCACATGGAGCAGAAGTAGCGGCTTTGTTGAAGCCTGAACTCATAAACTCTCTGCCAAAATTAATATGAACCACATATATGATGCCTTGCTGGTTGTAGAGAGGAATCCTACAAAACGAGCTTTGTTTCAGTTTACCTCTGAGAGAAAAGGTCTCTGTAGGGGCTCCCATGCTGGAGTGCTATCCCGTATCCTTTGCTGCTGATGCTGTTTCCAATGACTGTCACGGAGCATTCATCATCTGTCAGCGCAGCATATTCCACCACCGTCACATCCCACAGGAAAGCATAGTTTCCTTTCTTTGCCTGCAAATACACCATAAACACAACAAAATCTAAACTAAACTACATTTCTAGGTAGGGCAAAACCCGAGCAAGCAAACAAATCCTCAGCTTGTAATTACTCCATGGTAGTATTTCATCAGGTTGCAGTTTATCTGTAGACGTCCAACATCTTAAAACTTTTCTAACACTCTTCTCTCCCAGCGGGACCTCATCTACTTCAAACCTCGCTAAAATGTCTTCCGTTTTTAACAGGAATACATAGGATAACACGGCCAACTGTACGTGTAGGCAAGGCTTACAGAACAGGTAATTATTTATAAATGAAAGCCATTGCCTTAGTTGATGAAATCTGATGTATGTGTTGTGGGAGACATGGATTAGCAGGAGTGTGACCGGTTCCACACAGTCATGGAACTAGACAGGTACAGTATGAGCACCAAGTAGCGCTTCCAAGTCATCACAGTTAACAACGTGGTAACTTTACAGCTTTCCTCATATAAACATGTAAATAAACAAAGCCCCTTCCGAGAGCTATGTTAGTCCTGTAGCAAAAGGCATGCTCTGAGACTGAAGAGTTCCCTCTTTTTGTTCACAGGTAAGAAGAGTCATCAGCATCTCCTATTATCTCAGTTTTTTGGGACAAATATTGTTTTATTTTATCACACGCCCACGCAGATGTCCTTAAATGTCAGCGTTAATTGGGATTCAAACCAATGCCTGCACACAGTGCATACGATGAATGCAAATCATCTTACTTAACATAAGATGTAAGAAATATCTCTGGATAGGGATTCAGTAAAGAAGAAAGTCATAATTTTGTTTGGTTAAAGTAATCATTGGTTTCCTAATGTATTTAAGTAGTATGTTTTTAAGTCTCTAGTGAACTTACAGAGCACAAGGGAACAGATAGGCTGGAACACCTAATGCAAATAAATGAGTAGTCATGAATGTAGACTTCCAAGGCTTATTTTTTGGCTTTTTTTTTCTTTTATTTTTCTTTTTTAAACTTTGGATGATTTCAGATCTTCTTTAGGTCAGAACAAAGCAAGGCAGGGAGCTGAAGTCCTGCATATATTTCTTTATGGGAACTAAATCACCAAGCTCCCCTGGTAAACAGCTGCGGCTCTGACATGGAATTAGCTTATCCTTCCCCATTATTTCCATTTTTGTGTAAGCTCAGTTTTGAATTCACCTGTAAGCCTGTAAGACTCCCTTAGTTCTTTTATTATATTGGATTCCTCAGTTGTGCAATTAAGCTAATTTTACTTCACCGTGCTTTGATATAAACCCTGGCTTTCTGAAGTCCCTGACAATTGTTTAAACATGACAATAAATCAAACATGTGAGTTATCCTCTAGTGGGTAGAATCCAGGGAAACAAAGATTAAAAGTGTGTTGTTTGGATTTTCTGTAAGCTACTTGCCACAATCCACCTCTTTCCCCCCCGCCTTCCCTTTTATCTGCCTCAAGGCAATCAAAGATGCCCAAATTCATTTGCTTCTGAGTTAAACCAGAGTAAAAATGCGATATCCTTCCTCTTCACTAAGATTTAAATGAGACTGTACTGACCACTTTGAAAATAATTTTTTGTTAAGAGTATGCCACCGTTATGGGGTTTTCCCCAGTTTCTCCTTTGCCACCTCCCTGGTCAGATATTAATGCATATAGCCTCAGACAACTATTATTATACTAGTACAAACCATCATTGAAATCTGAACTACAGTATGGGCCTTACTGGGGTTATTCAAATAGGAGCCACAGAACTCTACTGTTAAAATTATACATTGATTTAGGTGACATAACTTATTAACCTAGCATGTTCATTAAAATATCTCGCACTTAAATGTCACTATATGAAACCAGACCTGAGCAAGACTTCCACATCTGCATTGTGATGCTATCCCTGGCTGTCTATCTAAACTGGTAATGGTGGCGCAAATGAGGAAAGAACAAACAAATCACTCTGCTATATGTGACAGCCAGAAAAGGCTTTGTAACCTATCAAACACAGGGAGGCGTAAAAAATTAAGGATGGCAAGGGAGTGATTCCTCAAGGCATCTAAGCCTATATTCAGCCAGCAACCTACATGCTTGGAAGCCTAAAGTGTGCTTTTCCCAAGTATTTTCCGAATGATCATGTACCCATAACTCACTGGGTTGCTGGCAGCAAATCTCTGCGCCCTGCCCTCTGCTCTTCCTGGTGATGGGCTTTAATGATTCACATTTTATGCTTTCACATCAGCAACGGTGCCGATGGGCCCCCTACCTCGTTAGGGACAACTGGCAATGGGCATCAGTCCTACCGGTGTTCCTGGCAGGGTAAGACCATCAAAAGCCCTATTTTAGCACATCTCAGGCAGGTTGTGTTCTATGGTAAATAATACACAGGCTTTTGCTGTCTATGATAGAAAACTGTCCAAGTTCAAGCACATTAAAAATATGTACTCATGGGACCAAACACAACAGCATTTGTTACTGTACACAGAATTTATTCAAAATCTATGTTATTAAAGAACAAAAACTTGCCTGATGGATGTACAGAAAGAGGAGACCCAGAAAAGATCTGGCCTAAATCACTGTGATAAAACGTGTCTTGCAGTTTTCTGGTTGTTTTTTTGTATGTCTGTTTGTTTTAAATAGCTGTAATATTTTATTTGTTTCAGAATTGCTCTGTAAATCATCTTTTCAAATTTACAATTTACAAAAGAAGAACACTGACAACAAGTCATACATTCCTCATCTTTTTCTTAGTAAAACGTGAGGAACACAGTCTTCCTCAAATATTCGATTTCAATTATAAGGCAATGTCTACAGCAAAATCACATTATTGATTCCACTTTTCAAACCTCAGTTTTCTGTATGTTATTTTTTTATAAAGGAGCTTTGTACACTGACTTTCAATGTTAGACAGCCGATCTTTTGACAAGGTCTACTTCTCTTGCATTTGCAATGCTGCTATCCTAAGTTATGTCATACAACTGGAAGTTGTCAATAAACAAAGTCTACCAGGTCTCTTCATGTCAATTTTATAGTTTTTATGACATAAATCATTCTATCCAGTCCCACCACATCTGTAGAGCATTGTATCTCTGACAGTCTGATCATTTTAGCATAAGCAGGAATCTGAGTTTTAAACTCTTAGTTATGCATACTTCTCAGCTCCCTGAAATAATGGATGTAAGGCTGTTTCCTCTCTCTGATTGCCAAAACCAGAATCTCCAAAGATCCCTTTTTCCTAAGGGAAGATTTGTCTCTTCCAAAACTTCTTCCACTCGCATAATTTTCTTCTCTGAAGAATGGAGACCTCGTACTATTAGTGCGTTCATTGCATGGAAAGCTTCCTTATGACCAAAGGTTTAGTCAAATTCAGCATCCTTCACATCTGTTGTGACAGGATCAATGTCTGTTGTGAGAGCTAAACAGTATCATTTGTTCAATTTAAGGAAAAAATTACAAACTTTGAAAAACATATGTACAAAACACACAACTACAAATACACGTGTGTTTGAGATACGTTTAATTTTTATATACCTTCACTAGGCAAGCAGTAAAAGCCAAATAAAATGAAATTGACACTTATCTTCAACTAAAAATCAAACCGAAACTTTTTAAAAGTAGTTTACCCACTTCATTTTCGTCACGTGAAAGAAAGCGTGCATGCACATGTGCATACCCCTCAGCTTCCAGGCCAGAGTGGTACCGGAGGCAGGACAACTTAAGAACTACAGGAAACACCTGGCACTGACCCATGGGATGTAGGAGCAGGAAACACATCAAGGCCCCCTAGTTGCATATGACACAGATGTACCTACCCACGCAACCAAGTCCTGATCACAACACAGCAAAGATCCATATCCTCAGGCTCTTGCATTCACAGCTCAGCCGCCTAAAGCCTGCATTGTATGTTTTTAGGGCCCAAAATAGAATAAAAATCTTCTAGCGACCAGACATCGTTGCAAAGATGATATATAGATTGAGATGGTAAAAGGAAATGTGGCAAATGCCAGCTGAGAATAGGTAAGACAGCTTGAATAAAGAATGACTGAAATGAAACACAGAACAATAAGCTAAAATTTATACTTTAGACTTTTAATTGGCTTTCATATTTTGCTGCTTTGCTACGGCCTTATTGCGACTCTCAGCATGCAGGTATATCGCAGAACAAAACAAAACCGGTTCACTTAAATTTTCAAAAACCTCTTTAACAGAAATTCAGCCACAGCAGCACTCATTTACTCCATGCAGGGGGATCTACTATGGTGGCTTACACCAAAGACACTAGGTATATCTCTGGTTGAAGAGGTTTAAGAAAAATGATTTAAGAAAAAAAAGAAGCCCCTAGGAAAAACTTACATCAAAAATATTTCTTCTTCACAATCATAAAAAATTAAAAGGCCAGGGAAGATTGCCTCCTAGATATAAGAAGGACCACAAAGAGAACAGTTAACACTTCAGAAAAGCAGTAAGCAACCTCATAATGTCACTCTTCAACATGGAGGGAGATGGAAGAATATCGTTCAAAGGATCCTGGCTTACTGATGGTAAAACGATGTTTTTCCAAAGAAAGCATGGAAAGAAATAATAACAACTTGAAAAAAGATGAATTTCAGATTAACCACTGATATGCCTGTGATTTATCTGAACCTAATGAAGAAACTACCATACTAAAGACAAAAGTGCAAGAATAATGCAACATTCATCACTAATTTACTGCCAGAATGGAGTGTCGCTGTAGCTGATCCCATTATATGTCTGGTGCTACAGAAATATCAAAAAGTGACCTTTCCATTGGCATTAGTGGAATAGTTCGAAAACATTCCTGGATAACATTTATTATCTATAAAAAAGTGCTTTAAGAGAAGCAACACAGTTCTAATAAAGAGAAAACATGCCATTTAATCCTGTTCAAATGATTTAAAAATTAATATAATTAAGGAGCCACTAAAGGATGTAATATATTCAGGCTTTAAGGAAGCATTTTCTTTTACTCCAAAGGCTGATGGGTCAAGAATGGAGAAATTTATGAGGACCCACGAAAACACATGGACGAGCAAGCACAATTCACAATATAAAATTCATTGTGGACAATAAATTACTAGAAAAAATAGTTTTAAAAAATTCTGTTCATTGAACTTTTAAATTACATTTGCTCTCAAAATAAAAATGAACAGATGTGACTGTTCAACAAGAAATGCTCTGATTTAATGTTTACTGTTCATTAAGAGAGAGAAACTTTTTGAAGAAAGCAAAAAAGGGAACTTACTGTGCCGTTGCCTAAATGAATGATACAGTCACATGATTTACTGTGCTTGGTTTTGATCACTTCATCAAAAGTGACACAGAGGAAAAAAGAAAGGATTCAGAGTAATTTTGGCACTAAATTGATTGGAGAGGGGAACAAACAGTCTTCACCGAAGGCAGGCATTTAAAAAATACGGTTTGTATTTTTTACATACAATTTTTAAATACAGTAACAGTTTAATTCTCCTATGTATAGATACAAAAGATATATATATATACACACACATAGTGATCATCCTACTTCGTTCGCTCAAAGCAAAAATGGCTGCCCACGATGAAAAAAAGCCACAGGTTATTACATATATTGTGGTAACTAATAATCACCCTGAAGAACTGATTGCCACCGGGAATTATGCAAAGAGTTTGCTAGATTTACAAAGGCTTAGAAACGTGTGCGATTCCAATCCCAGTGTCCACCTGGGATGAGACGGCAGGAGCCACCCGCTGCACGCTTCTTGGGGATCCTGGCTGTAGCTTTCCATACAATCAAAAAGTGTTAGTCAACCCTCATCTGTTATAGTACCAGAAAACTCAAGTGGCAAACCAGCATTTTGTATGGACTGGTGATTTGTCTCTCGTAGCGTAACCTCCTCTTACGCTATGCAGAGACATTTGTGAATAGGAGGACGTTTTCCATCTGCAGTGACCACTTTCAATTGCCTTGGGAGTACGACAAAAGCAACTTGCCCTTGTCCCTTATGTGACTTTGCAGTGCATTAATGTCCTTTCCGTGGCTCTTCCAGTGTTGCAAAAGCTGTGCCTTGACAATGGGAGATGGTCACTGTGGCTACAGGGACTGTGTTGTGTCTGAAAAGAGACCTCTGCCATGGCAACCAAACGCCACAGAAGCTTTCAGGACTTTCTTCCACTATTAGCCTTTTGTTTTTACCCAGTCAAAGGGAGTAGGAAAATCTCTGGGAAATGGAGAGGTAAACGGAATAGAGACAAACATCTGAAATACCTGCCTGTACCATAAATAAGCAGCACTCTCCTGTTTTGCATTGAAGTGGCATTGCTCTGTCTGTAACTGCAGCTGAACTGTGATGCTGTCTGAAGAAAATGGAAAGGGGAAGGAGGGGAGAAAGGGCAGTAGTGATTTTTTTTTTTTTTTT
>VYZM01002849.1:711743-747667 GCA_013398915.1 Dromas ardeola
TTTTTGCATTGTGCTGGGCACATCCTCATTCAGAAAAACGTGTTAGGGATCTTTTTATGCTAGGGAGCTTTAGATTTCCCATTTCCTATCAAACACATTTTTAAGGCACATTTACGTCTCTTTCATGCAGCGGTACATGTTTATGGATGGAAAGTCCCATTTCCTTGGCTGACATCAATTCTCCTTTAGAAAAACAGAATTTCTAGCTCTAATACTTGACACAGAAAACTTGTCTGCTTATTCAAAGAGCTCAATGAGCTAGGAAGAGCGATATTTAACCTATAAACACAACACTTCAGTTGACAATGTTATTAAATATTAAGCCCAATTTATGTAGGTGTCTACTCAAATAGCAGCCTTGGTCAGCTTTGGGGACTGAAGTAAATTCGGTTATTGTTGATGTTAATTGAATGAACTGATCAAGTTATATAAATATCACCCTACGATACTGAAATCAAACTTAATATGAAAAGTTATTATCACATAGATAGGACGAAGCTGCCAGCTCCATACAGACAACGTAATTGGTATTCTAAACAGCCTGACAATTTACAGTTACATTTCTGGCTTCGGCAAATCTAGCTATCGTAAATGGCAGCATGCAGCAGGCTTACCGAATAAGAGTACTTACAATCTCACGGCTCAAGAGCATCCACTGACATAAGAATGGTAAAAAAGTTACATGAAAGCATGGTGACGCGTGAAGGAGTATATGCGTTTTCTTTACGTTTGGAATAAACAAAGAAAATACTGCATTTAATTTCTGTTCTAAGAGAAATTAGTATATGTTCAATTAATCCCTTGATTCTTACTCATGTTTCCAGTAAGTTCAATCTATCAACTCAGGAAAAAAACTCCCTCAAATGAGCAAAGGACAGGAGTCAATACCTGGATAATATAATGAGTGACATTCAAAACAGCATTATCGGAGCTCCCAAAATAATTAGAAACCTTATGGCCAGATCCAAAGGAGGACTTACATACTGAAGACTTAGGCAGAGCTAAGGTACTTAAATTCAAAACAATGACCCCAAAATATGATTCTTATCTGTCATCGAGTTACTAAAAGGAACTTTACATAGGGGTGGGATTTTTTTAATGGCTATGTAATTGCTTTCCTGTGACTTAACATTGTTAACTCCATGCAAACAATATTGATACAGCGCAAAAATTAAATAACACCCCCTGTGATTCAGTCTTACCTTCCTGATGCCTTCAGAAGGGTTCGATACACAATTATCTGCCCCATTATTCTTGCTGATAGTCCTCCACAGTTCAGCAAATGTGTTATCCTGCTCCAAAGGGTTTGTCCCTTTTGCTTTAAAGTATTCATACACTGCTGAATCCCTGACTGTACCATAAGATATATCCATTTGTTTGGACAGATCCTGAAATGTTCTGAAATTCAAGCAATATTGAGATATTAGTATTACATAGTACATTAGCAAGATTCCATTCATTAAAAGGTTTCTTTGTATGTCTGTCATTAGTCAGAAAGCACTCATCCACACCGAGTAACATCTGCATATCGCTTTCCTCATCATAAAAGAAAACCAAGGAGTAATTTAATTGTATTGAGATCATATGAATTTAACTATACCCAAGCAATTTTTCACCCCAGTAAAGATTTTTTTTTTTTTTTTTGGACACATAACTTTCACATTAAATATTACGATGCCAAGTTTGCACAAGAATGTAGCGCAATAAGGACTTACTCGAGCACAGGAAAAACTCAGATTATAAATATAAACTTCCAGCACCACGAGCATCACCAGAAATACCTTGCAGAATTCAGTGGAATTAGTTTGCAGTTACACCAATACTCCATCTGACTCCAAATCGATAAGACTGTTTTAAACAAACAAATAAAAGTCTCGCATCCAATTTCCACTAAGTCTCTCCCTCTCTTCACAGCCTCTGGTAAAACAGGCATTTTTCATTCACACGCAGGCCTACCTTTCATTTACTCATCATACCACTCTAGAAGTGTAAATGGGCCTCAATGTGAGTGGCTGTGAATGCGCCATTTATTTTCAAATTGCACAGAATGTAATTCACTCCTGTTTTACAGCCTTTTCTGCAGAGAAAGGTGCAAATCACTGCCTGCATCAATGAAAACCAGGCCAAGCTTCACAACATTGAAGGTGGCATCACTGTCGTCGGAAGAAGCATCCTAGCTGTTTTCCACCTTCAGACATTGGTCCCCATTCCTGTGCCTCCTTCCTCTGACCTCTGTGTGTGCTTGATACACGCACACACAAACACACATTCAACCACGGACCATCACATGCAGCAGCAGGGACCAAATTGGATCTCATAAATAATGGCTTATGTTTTATAAATGCATAACTGGGCGTAATAACAATAACATGCTTCTGATAATGACCAAGTGACTAACGCTGTTTGAGATCAGTCAAACTCTCCCTGCTTCCCTCCACTTCTTTTTCACAAAAACAGTCTTTCAGAAAAAAGAAGTCCTCAAAACACCCGAAAGGCCCACTCATGCCACCTCCCACCTCCCTCCAACTCCTGGAGCCATGAAAGCAAAACATTTTGCCTTGCCGCTCTCGCAGAAGATTTCTCGCAATGCTCCTGAGAAGCCTTCCCTTGGCCCTGAAGCTGTTTTCCACAGCAGAAGACTTGTCACGGACAATATTTTTCTGCCACCCTCTTCCCTGTTTCAACTGGGGGGATGCCACTGCTTACACCTCACATCCCTGTAAGATTCCCTGCAATGCAATTTAAAGCAAAGTAATCCGGGCACATACAAAATGCTACATAAAACGATGCAGAAAATTCTTCCATCTTCCAGCCATACAGGCTGAGAGAGTTGGGGTTGTTCAGCCTGGAGAAGAGAAGGCTCCAGGGAGACCTTATAGCAGCCTTCCAGTACCTGAAGGGGGCCTACAGGAAAGATGGGGAGGGGCTTTTTATCAGGGAGTGAAATGATAGGACAAGGGGCAACGGTTTTAAACTGAAAGAGGGCAGATTCAGATTGGATATCAGGAAGAAATTCTTTACTGTGGGGGTGGTGAGGCACTGGAACAGGTTGCCCAGGGAAGCTGTGGATGCCCCATCCCTGGAAGTGTTCAAGGCCAGGCTGGATGGGGCTGTGAGCAGCCTGGTCTGGTGGGAGGTGTCCCTGCACAGGGCAGGGGGGTGGAACTGGATGATCTTTAAGGTCCCTTCCAACCCGAACCATTCTGTGATCTTCTCCATCACGTCACCTCCTGGCCTCCCAAGTTTGGCTCCAAAAGGGCCCCTTTGCCTGGACACCCCACGTGGGAGCCTGCCAGCCCTGTCCCCAGAGCTGCAGCTCAGCAGGGATGCCTCTCCCACCCCCGGCCAAGACTCTTCAAACTCACAAGGCTGCTTCAAACAGTTTAAGTGGTTTAAGTTCTTAAATTGTGTTAAGGACTTTTTATCATTTTAAGCTGCTAAGCAGCTTTAAGTAAGACTGTGTGAACAATTTTTCCCTTTACACATTGCACACTTGTGGATTTGGGCTAACTCTGGGAGTTGCATCGAACCCTAAACCTCCCGTTATTTCTCTGGCTCTGCATAGGGCACTCCGGTAAAGTACAAAATGAACACCCCCGGAGGCTGCTGGAAATTCAAAATTCTAATGAAAAATGAAGGAAATCGTGTTGGTTTTCTTTCTCTCTATGTTTAACAATCCCAAAAGTTATATTCCGGTCTCCTAAATGTTTCCTGTACATTTCATTGAACAGGACCATTTTTCCTCCAGTCTTGATCTAAATGATTACATGCTACATTTAGTTCCTTCATTTTTTTATGATAAATTTCATCATATTCCATGGAATTTCTTCCATCCTTGGGATGGATGATCCAGCTGCTAAAAGACACGTTTTTGTCTATTCTATGCACAAATGACAAAGAAAGGTACTCAATACACACAGGAGGGTTTCTGTGGCAACCTTTTTCACACCCTGTTTGGCGTACGGATTTCAGCGTGTGTGGGAGTGCATGTTTGGTAGAAGCACAGTAGCAGAAACATGTTTAGCTAATGTTCTTTAACACAGCTTTCAGCTGATAACAACTTTACAAATGCCTACTGCTCATGCTGCTCTTCTGTTTGAAAGTTTGAATACGAGAGTTTGGATATTAAAAAAAAAAAGAAATTAAACCTGCAATTTTAATAGTGTCAGTATTTTCTGGATCACTTCTACTGCCTTTACTGCTGTGCAAGTTTTTTGTCAGAAATATACCTTTTGTTTTCGCTAAATTGTACTTTATTGACAATCAGTACTTTTGTTTTAGCTAAATTACATTTTATCGACAATCAGTACTATACAAAAGCACAGCACATCTTGCTTTCCGAGCAGCACTTTTTCTTCAATTCTCTAAACATTGCAGGGAAAAGTGAGCAAATTCGGGGTTTAAATCAAGTGTTTTGCTGGTCCAATAAGCAGATAATCAGTACTGGTGGTAGGGAGGGAAGCACAGCCTTTGCCCGGGTGTTGCGAGCAAGAAAACTACTGCCTCTTTACCTGGCAGAATTTCCTTACAAGAGATAATATGGAGTATTGCATGCCCTAACGATTGCACGTGCCTTTCTTGTGGTGCCCCCTTTGATGGAAATTCTCCGTACTGTACCACCATTGGAAATACCTTGTGAGACAGACAGATGATCACCGAAGGACAGAGTGAGGGTCACAGCAGGTAACCAAGCTTACCATCAGTTCCTTTAGCATAAATTCAGAAGGACGGTGACTGTTTGAGAGAGAAAATAATCTTATGCCTTTACCAAACGGACCACTTAGCCAAAAAACTCTCTCAGAAATTATCCTGACAGGGAATGCTCTAGACCACAGTTCTTACTCGGTATAAAAAGCGCCTCTGTACTGTATTTCTGGGCTGAAAGTGGAGGCAATGCTTAGCATCTCCATGACCAGGGAAGTGATCGAAAGATCTAGGCATGGCGGGTATGGTCACATACATAAAAGACACCAAATAGAGATGAGTATCTCCTGGCTTTTACAGGATGGATTAAGATAATCACAAATGCAGGTTTTACCTCTTGCTATTTTAACTCCCTCAGATGTGCCATCGCTAGACAAAATCATTCACTGCCACATTTCAGATACTGGTTGCATCTTACAATTGTGTCATTCTCTAAAGGCAGCTGCTCTCATCGTTACTAGACTTTATTTTTGCAACCAGCCATTAGCCGGGCCCATCTTCAGCAGCCGCTCAAATTCTTGGCTCACTTTCTTATGGCAAAGATTTCATGCATTTAATATATAAAATTATTTGCAACAAAAATGTGTAGCATAACAAGGTGCCCCATTAACCTTACCACCTCAATTATTGGATCTCACAACCCATTAAGGACTCTCTGTAAGTGTGATTAAAGATAAAGCTTAGTAAAGCAGAAAAAGCCAACGTTCCTCCCTTACAGCTATAGGAGCCGAACTTCCATTTGTAGATAAATACATCCAGTGTGTGATTGCTATAATAGGCAAGTACATGTAAACCAATTGATTTAAGTACATGTATCTGTGGTCAATCTAAACAAAAATGGTGTCTTTTAAAACTGTATTACCAGCCAAAATACTTAACGCGTGAAGTTATGCCTGCTAGATAAATGCAACAATTGAGACATAATTTCCAGTGGAGTTGCAATTACTTCATGTAGAGTCAGTTGAAAACTGGACTTTCTGCTTGTTTTATTTGTTAGAAACATATTGACATAAACCATATGCTGCAGAATAAACAGTCAGGCAACAGCCGTACTGGCATTTATAATTAGACCTCTAGAAATAATTGCTGGAATAACAATACTGGTTACATTACACTTTTTGGAGATGTTTTCTTACTAGTAAAAGATTCATGAAGCTGTAGATATCTAGACGAAAAATGTGCTGCCAGTATAGGTTTGTTTTACTCTGGAACTGCTATAAACCCAAGACTTTCTGGATGAATTAATACGAACAAATCTTGTCTACGTGCAGACTAAACCTGTCACTAAATGCTTTGATGTAACCGCAGATCAATTAACTCAACTGGAGTCATCAGGATCATCAGATGTGATCAAAGTATTAAAAACAAAAACAAAACAAAACAAAAAAAACCCCAAAAACAACAACAAAAAAACCCCTAGACAGGCTCCTGTCATTTCTAAATTTAAAAAAAATGGTATTTTTTTTATTTTTGTAGCAACTTTAATTTTTTTTTTTTTAAATTTAAAGAAGGTCTTTAAACAAAGGGACAAGGGAAATAGGTAAAAGCTACTGAGTTTTTCCTCATCCTTACCATTCATTTTTTTAAAAGTGTGCAGCAAGCTGCACACCTGGACACCTGTGTGTAAAGCCTATGACTGCAAACAAGCCAATCAGCTGGCATCGCGGTGTCATGCAGCACTGATCTTTTACATCACGGTAATAACCGTAGCATTTTATCTTAACTTCAGCCTTAGAAAAACCATAACGGGAAAAGCCTGACAGCTCCTTGATTTAGAGGTAGTTTCTCATTAGCATTCACAACCGCCTGTGTTCTGACACTGTAAAACTGGGGATTTTTGCAGTCTGCTATTACTTATGGGAAAATAACACTTCAGCAGTTTCTGAATCCACAGTATTATTTAACAATGACGCAAGATTTTTCATACTTAGTTCCTGTTCGTTTGTCTGCACATATACCATTAGGAATAATAAAGCTTAAGGTTAGACATGGAAGTAGCGGTCAGCTCTCTGCCCTCGTTCTTCCACGTTGTGAGTACACTTCAGAGTAACCTCTCCCTTCACAGCATTGCGTACGTTTTGCCAAACAATACAACATCAGTAATTCCTCTCAACTAAAACTGATTAGTTTTCTAAATTAATATTAATCCCTAAGTCATATACAGGCAGTAAAAAAAAAAAAATTACTGCTTTTTCCATATCTGGCAGAGAAAGCTCTGTTCTTCTTTTACCTAAGGAAGCCAGTACCCTAAGATCTTTTGCTCGATGCAGCGTAATGTTTTAGGTGATGGCTGCCATCAAGATAAAGCGTCCCGGCGATGATGAGACTTTTTAAGCTGCTCTACCGAAATGAAGCCTTAGAAATGCATACATAGAATGTATGGCACAAGTCCTAAATTTCTATTTTTAAACACCTTGGAGCTACTTTATTTTCTTTTAAACTTTTTTTTTTTTCCAAAAGCTAGGAATTCATGACATCTACAGAATTAAATGTACGTGGAGTTCCTAACTATAGCGGTTTTCTCAACAGGATATATGGGAGGGAAATACATGCTTTACACATTGGGAAAAAAGTAATCTCACTAAACTTCTAAGTAAAAATAAAAGTAGCTGAATTGTCTTGACAACCTTACACCACTGCTATAAGCCCAAGAAATCTATGAGCTGAAGCCTAGAATATAAAATTCTAGCTGAAAAGAGATTTATTTGATAAAGTTATCACCAGTGGAAAGCAATGAATTGAGAGTTCTGCCTACTCTGAACTTCAGAAAAATGTTCACATTTTGAGACATAAAATTGCTCACAACTACACCCTCCATGGATGTATTTGCCAAGACAACAAGAACAAATGAGAAAATAATGTTTATTGCTGGTGACCACATCAGTCCACCCACTGAGAGACAGAGCTGGAAGCCAGGCAGGCTTTGCAGGATGAGCTTCTCATTTGTACGGGTCTCCAGCGAGGGAACAGTCTGCAAAGCTGAATCAAGGCTGTGGGTGGTAGTGTGGTGGAATGGATAATTTCTGCATGAGCAGAAGATCCTTCCGTTCAGAACCTGAGTCCTGTGTATTTTCTATGTCCATTTGTGAAGCAGCAGGGCAACGGATTTGAGCTGTAGTCCGTTACTCACAGATGAACACTCTTTCGACTTTGGATCTCCAGTTTTAAGTAAGATTTATAAGCATATCATGTCTTAAGACATCTGAAAATTAGTTCAAACTTCCATGTAAAAACATTCTCTAGAGCTAGTCTACCCAAAGTTGAATAGTTTAAATGGTTGAAGACCAGGAAAAAAAGAAAATCACCTGTTATGGATATAAATTGCCACTAGGTGATGATAGTCTCATTGACTCCGAGACTTCGTGAAAAGTTTCACCGTCTTACTGAACCCAAGTTACAAAAGCACAAGCCCACTTGAAAATGGAAGAAAGAATAGCAGTTAGTCCCTCTAAATATTAGTGCAGCCAATACTTAATAAGTCTTCAACTATACTGGAAAGGACAACATATTAGCTGAATAATGAGATAACATTAGAATTGATCTGTCTTTACCATCTGCAAACCTCAAAAGTAAAAACCCACCCCCCCAAAAAAAAAAGTATTGTGACATATTTCTATAAATTTCCAACATTTGTCCCAGGTCCAAATAGGAACGTTGCTAGGACGTGTTAAACTGTATGTATGATACATAAACTAAAAGATGGGCAATTTTAAAGATGAATTTTCAGTCAGGCCAATAAAGTTGTTCAAAGTATTGTTAGAATGGCAGTAGCCACAGAGAATATTAAAATGAAAGCAAGTTTATCTCCACATCTAATAACCTTAGACTTCAGAAGAATTAGATCCATGGTTTTAATTTGTGCATCTCTCTGACTTTCTTTGAAATGATGAATAATAAAGCTGAGCTCCTAAATCAATCACTAAATTGCCAACTTCTCTACAGTGACATGATCAAATTCTGCGTTGCTCCACTTCGCTGCAAATCAAGTCACTTTAAACGGTCTTAATTCTGCCTCAGTGCAGTGTTATGCAGAGCAACGGGCTGCTTCAACAAATACACCAAGCAGAACCTTCACTTTACGAAGAGAGTTAGTCCAGTAGAAATCGGCAGCAGTACTTGCACGCTTAGTATACACTTTGCAGGATCAAGTCCTTTACCAGCAAATGTATCATTCTATAGTTCATATAAAACTCATTTCATCAGCTGTCCATGAAAAATACCATCCACTTTATTCTAAACAAAAGCCTTAACAGAAAAAAGCCTCATGGGAGTTTCTACAAGGGAAGCCATAAGCACTGACAGATTAAACTACACTGAATCAATGGATTTGCAGCCCTTCACACCAGGACTAAACATTTCCAAATCACGGAAGGAGAGAAACAGCGCAGGCAGTTACGGCTATGTATGCGCTTGTCATCATCAGTGGAGCAGGAACAGCTGCTACACAAGATTTCAAAGAAGCAGGGACTTTCCTCCGGTGGAAAAACCAATCAATTGGCATGTGTCACAGAACACGTTGCCATGCCAACTACATACTTTTACCATAGCTAAAACAAACAGTGGTTGAACTCCTCAGCAGGTAACGGCACGACAGCAGCTGCTTATCATAGCAGCTGTTTTCATGGTCATTGCTGCCAGTGTGGCGGCATCTATGAGCCCGTGTCTGGACTGTGACTCACCGCCCTGTATGAGGTGCAACCAAAAGCAAAATACAACATTCAGTTATGGATTTACTAGGGGAGGGAAGCTCAAGCCAACTTTATTTCTGCCACAGGAGGAAGGGAAGGGGTTTGCTACATGCCCCCTGTGCCACGTGTGACGGCAACAGTTCTGTCACCCTTCCAGCGTAGGAAAAGGACCCTCTTTCTCCTGCTGGTCCAAAGAAATTTCTTTTTTAGGGTACCCAGCATACCTTACAGGCAGACCAGTACTGCTGAGATCAGTGAAACTACTCATGCACACAAAAGCACATGCTCGAGGGTTTCCAGGGTAGGAGACAAAAGTGTAAAAACTAAGAAAAAGGCAAAATAAAACGGCCAAATAATATGTACGCAAAGTACTAGAAGAGCAGAACTTGCACAGCCTCTACAGTGGTTTTATTTCTTTTAAAACAACTTTCCCCAGCCCCAGTTCCCTACATGCAAAGGGAAAGACAAGAACACTAAACTAAACCCTCTTCTAAATTCCCAATACGGCAACGCTTTCAGTGCAGACTGGGACTCTGTTCTTGCAGAGCTACTTCATGGTTAAGTTTTATAAGAAGGGAACAAACTGCACGTACACCCACTGAAATGCAAAGGCAGTCCAGCTATCAATAAATGATACATGAACATGTTTATGATTTTAATAGTAATTAATTACTAGCCACACACATTGTATTGGCAAAACATTTGTAGGCTTTGTGTACTTTTTCTAAGAGTCTGAGAAGCAGCAGGAACATGCTCTATTACCATCACTTGAAAGCTAACTTTCGCTTTACTGATGTCAGAACAATCTGCAGTATTTTTGCTGAAGTCAAAGCGTGGGGAATGTAGGACAAAAATCCATACAACTAGGCTGTGTCCCATCGCTCACAGAACTTCGTAATATCTTCCAGTGATTTAGTTAGGAAACATGCCCATTTTCAAAAAAAGACTTAATAGTTTTTCTGGCTGCGAGATTCAACTTTGGATCCAAAAATCAAACTGGATTCTCATCATCATCAGTAAAACAGGTTCTTCTGTAAACAAAATTAGACCTCTGGTTATTCCTATCCATTGCTATTTCTAAACGATGCCCTCAGGACCACCACGGCAGTTCTAGTCATCTGCAGTGATCTGCACAAGTGTGACTTGTCGCTGGATCACAGAAGTTCATTTTGCCTAGAGCTGACGCTGGCTCTGCTCCAGCACTGCACATAAAGAAATCTGTTAAACAGCTAGAAATAAGCTAAACGTCTCCTGATTGCCAGTCCAATGTCTCTAACTGTACTTCCAACCCTCCTCTCCTCCGAACCTCCTCCAGGCAATAAGAGCAAAAGTCACTTAGATTGCCGATTTTTCCATTAACTAGGTTGGGGGTTTTTTTTTGTTGCTTATTTGTAATAAATCTTTTCTTTCCAGATGTCCTGTATTTTCTGCATTGTTACCATATGGGAAAGAAACTGTGATGGTCCTTACAGTAGAAGTTACGATTACTTTGCTTAAAAATATTTTTAAAAACAAACAATAGCGTAACAAGTAACTCCATTACTCGTGGTAGCGATGGAAGCTAGTTTCCGAGGATCTGCATCTCAAAGCTGGATCCACTGGCGCTCAATAGTTTGTGATGTCTGGATGAAGTTTCTCTCTTGGCTGGGCATTTATGATCACATGTGAGTTTATCTCACGTCTAATTGAGGGAGTGAAGTCTGAAGGCAGTCTTTACTTTACATTTACAAGGGGCATTTACAGGACCCCACTTCACCACCCTGTTTTTCCATATTTCTAACAAATACCCTTGAAATATTACCCAGTTTGGCCACCATGTTTGCAATTAAACAATGGAAAGAAATAGACTGACAAAGAGAAATTTAGAGTAATCACATCAGAGTTTTTTTAAGATGGGTTAGCCGGGGTCCTTTACCCACACTCTATATTCCATTCAACAGTGAGGGGGAAATTAAAACACAAACATCTCAAGAGCTTGTGGCATGTTTGGGGGAAAGAAATACATCATCTGGACTACCTTTGCATATTTTTTTGCTTTACTTTTAAACCACTTTGCCATTGTGACCTTTCTCTGAGTACCTTGAAGGGTTAACATGTTAATTAAAGCAAGGTATTCTGCTCCTTAAATTATTAATTAAAATAAAAACTGCAGCTGGTGTTTAACAGCAACTCAGTCCCAACAGCAGGTTTTAGTCACTTCACCTAAATCAAACATATCATAAAGTTGGCATGAAAATCATATTGTCTGAATCAAACACATCTGGCAACTGACACACGCTTTTACCTATAATGAAAATAACAAACTACCTCTATTATTTATGCAGATGCACTTTAAATTGTTTGCTACGCTGATGTCGTCTATCACTCACATTCGGAAGCTAAAAATCCTAATGAAGATTAATGATTAAGATCGAGAGGGAAGAAATTGCATTCTTCCTTCTCAACTGGTGTTACAAGTACTGCTACCACCGCCGTTCTGTTTTGCACTCAGACGACAAAGAGTAGCTTTTTAATTAAATAGAGTGGAGAACAGATAAGCTTGGATCTTGGTGCTGGCTTATAAAGTCCTTACTCAGGGCGAGTGGTACTTTATACCATGACTGTTAGGATATCATTACACTGTAAGTAGTTCCATTAAAGTCCATGAAATCCCAGTGTGGGATAAGGTCCTACTCAACTCTTTATTAATTTTTGATTTATCAGGAGCCGTCGCACACTGTGAGAACGAGGATCTCGGTGTGGAAAGCTCTGAGCTGCTGCCTGCACCAGTGTCAGCAGTCTCGTAGCCGGGGTGGAGGGGCTGGATGGATTCACACGGCTCAGACCTGTCAGAGGTACAAAGTGATGCTGGAAAACAGCTTCACACCCTTCCCTTACCACAGGGAGTAAAGCAGAAGCTATCGATGTTGACAGAAAGAAGAGAAGAAAACAGAAGGGCTCTGAAGAGGCATCTTGATTGCTAGAACATGTGCTGGGTACTCCTGGGAAATCAAAACATAGGGCTCTTCATTAATACTGAAAGCAGATATAGCATTCAGCAGTTATTATTGATGTCTAAAGCGCACGCATTACACATGCATATTTTAAAGCCTGGAGGCCCACTTGCCTGTTTCTCAGAGGACCCAAACTACAAGCGCTGGGGATATGGTGTGCTTCCCACCTCATCCTGATGTACGAGGAGGTAAACAGAAAAAGAGACCTTGCCCTTTTGCCTCTCTCTCCTCACCCTGAACACGAGTCTCGCCTGGATACCGAACCTCATACTAGAAACACTGACAGCACTGCATCAAAACCAACTACCTGTTCCTTATATTGAGATCAATTAGTTTATTGGGTAGCCTAATTACATACCTTGAAGTATGAGCTTGGAAATTGCATTACTGCCATGCGAAAGAAACATAGTAGTTAACATCCACCCCATTCTGACTGATGGTTTTCTGCTCCTTTTTAGATAGATATGACTATTCATAAATCAATTAAATTAAATCAGTGGCTTATTCTCCTAGGCTGGTTTTAATGGTTTAGAAGGCAAACAACTTTAGTGCATACGGTTACATTTCTTTTAATGGAACTTTGGCAGCTGTATCAAAATAGCTTTTCTAAGGCAACACCATTCTCTCCCTCATCTCCAGATGAGTCTGGAAACGCTCCTGTGTTACATTATATGGGGGCACACGTGCAGAAGAGGAGAACATTGCTCAGTAAGGCAGATGAGCCCAGGACGTGGAAAGAACACATGCAATCCCAATCCTTCCCTTAGCAACACGGTATTATTTCCAGAAAAGTTTTCTTTCCCTCTAGAAAATCTTTTGCAACACAGGAACTAAGAACTAATAGGAAAGCTGTTACGGTAATAAACAACGGCATCTTAATTTTCAGGGAAAATAAGAAGCCCCAGCTCCTTTCCCCCCCAAACACACATAACCTGCATCTATTGGAAGTGGGTTTGCTGCGTTTTTTTCTTTTTCACGTCATCAGGAATAGTTTCAAAATCTCCTTATGAGGATATTTAATTTTTAAAGCATTTTCTTTAAATGGCAAGTTTTCCACCTCATTGCAAGACGGTCTATAAACATTTTAGAATCTATTGGAACAACTTTTATTTCAGAAGACAAAATACCATCCTATATATCATTTAAGGTGTTAAGAGTTTAAGGTGTGAGAAAGAATGATCTTCTATCATGGAGGCATTTATAAGGGGAACGGCTACTTTATATTTGAATGAAAATGTCAGAGAGAAAATTAATCAGATTAAAAGTGTTTGCAAGACGATGGAGCTCACCATCCTGAGGGAAAAAAGAAAAGAAGAAAAAAAAGTAGGAGTAACAGCATAAAAATAGTGGATTTCAAAAGACCAGACCTCAACAGACTTAAAGAACTGGAGGATAAAGTCTCTTGGGAAGCTGATTTAAAGTATAAAGGACTACAGAAGGGCTGGCAATTCCTGAAAGAGACTGTATCAAAGACACAGATGCAAACTATCTTAATGTGAGGAACTATAAGAAATTATAAGAAACTGTTACAATGTCAGCAAGAGCTCTTTCAGGACCTAGAAAACCAAAAGCATTTTTTTTCTAAGGAATTATAAGAGAGTAATGCAACCATTTGAGTCAATACACATACATACTACAAATGCATGGGAATCATACAAATGCATGGGAGGAAAAAACAAACAAACAACAGAGAATCAAAAATAAATCCTTCTCACAACACAAATGAATCCAGCTTATATGATTTAAGACGTTACTGCACAAAGCTGTTTGCATCATGCCTCGACTGAAGCTCCTGTGTCCACAGCAGGGCTGGCAAAAAGACACGTGCCTGTACCCCAGCTATCTTGTACGAAGTTATATTTCTTAATTTATGGCTGATTTCATCAGCTCAAGATGAAAGGGACGACAGTGCACTGAGCTCACCAAAACTGAAACTCTCAACCTTACAACATACAGCGTAGCCGTGCTCAATCTTTAGTCTCTGAAAGAATGGCTGCTGAACTTCACTCCAAGAGATCAGCTTTTGAATTGATTGTATGAACTGAACTTTTAGCCTATACGATTGTTACCTAATTTTTATCACAGGCTATTAATTCAAATCTTGCAATATCGAAGACGGATCATCTAAGTGGAGCACAGGACTGGCCCTGCTCCTGCTGGCAAGTTCCCTTCTTTACCCTCTTCTCCCTCCACCCAAAATAATCTAAAGAAATAAACAATTCAATGCACGTTCCTTATACTCACAGTCATCCTGCTGACATTGAATATATGACAATGAACAGCAGGTGGGAAAATTACTTTCCTGCCAGGAGGGTGGGAAATTCTAGCGCTGAACAACCATGGTACAAGAATGACAGAACGGCTACTCGCATGGAGATGCTGGTGAGGAACTGTGCAAGATACTTTTTTTTTTTTTTTTACACGAGCAAATGAAGCATTTTCCAAAAGATGCAACAGATTAACAGAGCTGGAAGCTCACGTATGTCCTGTCTGAGCTGACAGCACGTAAGCAAACAGGTACAGCTTTCCCTTCTTACAAGTAGGTACACCTCCTTTCAACTTCATCTCATCGTTTCACAGGGAGTAATTTACTGTGACAAAATGCTTACTAATAATAATATGGCCCAATATTACATTAATGACTCCGACCAGCACAGATAAATAGTATAAAATACACAAAATTTTACAGGTGTTTTGTTTTTTCCAGCCAGCTGCTTCACTAGCAAGTATAATGAAGATACCTACGGTTTTTTCAGGTTCTACCTGGCTTCCCACTTTGAGGGTCTTTGTTCAAATACTCTTCTGACAAGGATATATACCACAGGGACATGTAACAGTATCTGTCTGTCCAAAAGAATGGCAAACGTGGCCAGCAGGCAAACACATGGAACAGTATATTAACATGCACAAAGCAGTTAGGTGATTTTCCATTGTAGATCAAATAAATATCTATTTGATATAGTGGAAAAAAATACTAGTGCTTTTACAGGAGTGAAACTCAAATGCTTGAGCACACTGGCCTGCCTGCTTTCATGGCTATTCTGCACCCAGGATCCATTTCCAAAACAGAGTTCACCATGAAGTTTTTCTTCTTACTCCTGTTTTTGTCCTTAAAAACTGGTGGGCTGAGGTAGTCTTCACAGTTAAGAGATGTCTGAAGCTTTAAGGCCATCTCTGTTTGAATTGCTGTAGTAATCATTATTTTGCCTTTTTAATATCCTGTTATATTAAATTTCATTATTGGTTCATATAAGACATTAAATCAGCTTCTTTAGAGAAAAAAAAATAGAACTATAAATATCCTATTGGGCAAAAATCTTCTGTTACTGCATTTTGTATTGTTTATCCCTTAGGAGCCAGATAGAAAGTAAAACCCAACAAAACAAGCCATAGGTACTATCCTTGAAATAAAAAGAAACCACATACTACAGCAAAGAACGTTGAAGTCAGAGGCCAATGAGATTTAGTGTACTCAGAAAGCGTACAGCTACTCTATTCTATGGACAGCCAGTGAATAACCTATATTAACATGAGAAAATCTGACTTAAAAGGTGACTCAATCTGAGCTGAGAAGAGACTGTGTATCAAGTCCCAGATTTGAACCAATCCATGTTCATTTTGATGGGCTGTCATGAGGGTTGCTGCTCTTACTAGATTTTCACCCTTCCAAAGGAGAAAAAAAAAATAAATAAAAAAAAAAAATCATTTTATTACCTGCACAGATGGTAGATTTTGCTAACGTCATATCCAAATCATTTTCTTCTCTAAACTGTATGTGTATCTGAATGTCAATGCCTCAACCCACTTAAGTCACAGAACTTCCCAGTAACAAGAACAAATGAAGAGACGTTATAATATAGGTGTCGCAAAAGTAAAGTTGACGAGGGTGTGGAATCACAAATCTCTTAGTTTTCCATTAATGTCCCATATATGCCACATTTTTATAATCACAGCTGGAGAGATGGAATGCAAGCTTGATTTTCAGCTGCGCATTCTCCTTTTTCCCCAGAAAAATGTCCTTGTGAAGTATTTGCACTTATAAGCTTGCCTGCTTGCTCAATTACAGGAGTAATTAGGATCCATTTTAAACCGCGGTTGAACGGCATATGCCAACATTCAGAAAGCTTTTTAAAAGGCTCCAGACTTTGTGAAGCCCTGGGTTTGCCAGAAGCACCCACTGGGCAACACCATCAATGAAAGTGAAATGAAAAGATAGACGGTGGGGGGTTCTAGCACTGGCAACTCCACAGTGTCTTGTCCTGAACCGTGCCTGAAAGCAAACGCCTGGCAAGGTCTGCCCATGAGCGCTGCTGTCCTGCTGCACAGGCTGCAGAGCATCGCCCATGACATCTCTTCCATGAGGTCTAAACAGAGAATTTTCTAGAAAGAAAATAAAAGTTTTGAGTTTTTTGTCTTTGCCCATTCACTCGCATCTTTCTTACACTCTTTTTTAGCCTTCGTTTTTATGGATGAACTTAATCTAGTTATTTAATGATTGAAGCTTTTGCTCACAGGCCTTAAATAATAATCACGATAATTATTTTTTTATCATGCTCATTCATACATGCCTCCTGCCAACGTGCCTGAGGTGCTGCACAGACACTGCAAAACACAGTACAAATTGAACATAACAAAATTAAACATAAAAAAAGGAAATCCAATGAAATATTTAGAAAGCCATGTATGATATTAACAACAGAAAGGCTGTTTTCAAACACAAGGAATTTCAAGGCAAAATCGCTGCAACTACAGAGGGATTCCTGTGAGGTTCTTGCTACCAACCCTATCAAATCCACTTAACTACAGCAGATGAAACCTTTTTTCGTTTCCCTCTAGCTGGCATCTTCAAAATATTTTCCTCGTTTTCTTTTAAAATATATTGAGATTGTTTCTGGTTTGTATGCAACCCAGAAAATCTATCTTTTTTTATACCCGCAGAGCTATTATAATATGGTCATTTCTGGCCATCATCATTAAAGCAGCTAAATTGACAATGTGCCATATAAGATATTAAAAAAATGTTTACTCTGTTGTATAGAGAAAGGGAACTGAGGCAGAGAGGAGGCTAAGCTCACCAAGATCAAACAACGCCTGTGGTAGAAATAGAATTTGCACTCAAGTCTTCCAAGTGCCAGACTATGACCCCAACTAAGCTGCAGTAAATCTTCAGCTGTCACCGAAACACGTGCAATTTGGGGATTAAAATGCAAATAAGGAAATCCCAAATCATGAAACAAGAGCTGTGAACTTGAGAGCAGATATAACATGCGTTCGTAAGCCGTCCACGAATGCATATGCATAGATGCCTTTCAAAATATCCATAGCATGTGCAAATGTTAAGGATCAATTTGATAAAATCTTAAATCTAAACTCTTTTGAATTTGCAAACAGCCTACTTTTTTATGTCCTATTTTTCCTGCATGACTCTTAACCTCGTCAGACAAGCTCTCCTAAACCTGGGCTTCAGAATATCCGTGCAGCCACTGAACCGCATGCAGTCTGCTTGTTAACAAGAAATGAAGCTGGAAGTTAAGTCACTGCTAATTAAACTCATAATTACAAATGGAAGGTCAGACAGCAGATCCAAGGGCCGTTTGAAAATGTAATAAGACAAAAGAAAGAACAAACTCTGATGTAATAATTCAGGCCTTACTCGTCAGACTGACCCATTAGGAGACTTCTCAGCTGCATACAGTTATGAAGGCAAATATTAGAATAATAAATGCAAAGCATTTGGGTTTAAACAAGTTTGTCAAGGATTAGCAGAGGCTCTAAACATTACCTAGATTTCCGTTTAAAAACAAAAATTAAGAATTGATCATTTACAGAGCTAGAACATGGATCACGGCCTCCTAGCCTGAGCTCCAAAGTGGTTGCCACCAGCACATTCACAGAAAACGCCTTCTCCTTTACAACACCTCGCTCCTCTGCCCACGTGTGGTTGGGAAATCTGCTTGATGGTTCACTGTCTTGCCTGTGAATCTCCACGAACGCGGAATTCCTGCGGTAACGACTACATTGCCTTCGTTCCCTTGTTGTGACATTGGGGCAGAGAGAAGATGAGAGAAGCACAAGAGGCAATTTGGACAGAGGGCTCAGAGAAGCAGTATTAAAAGATCAAAGGGGTGCAGAAGTACCAGCCTCTACCAATTGGAAAATGGAGGACAGCTGGGGAAGGTTCACACTATTCTCTGATATCCTTGATCTCCTGAAGGGCCAGAGGTTTTGATGTGGGTCTCAAACTTCACATTCTCACCCTCCCTGCTGCCCTGTTACAGAAAGCCCGTGCCTGTCCCTATTATCGTGCTTGTGTTGAAGCCCTTGTAGGTTTGGGATAACCCAAGGAGATGATTTTTGTTCTTTCCAAGATAGGCACATTTCATAGAACATTTCATTTCTTACATGGGATGTGGGCACCAGGACAGCACAGCACTTGGGAACCCATTGAGATTTAGAAAATCTCTGTCAGGAAATACAGAAATATAGGCAGCATATCAAAGCTGCTTTCTGCTGTGCCTCCTGCTCTAGGTATTTCACCTCTCTGTGAGCCACAGGCAGTCCCTGAAGCACATGGCAGGGTGGAAAGGCCTTGTGAGACTTGCCAATACCACATTTCAAAAAAAAAAATTATTCCCCCATCAGCAGGCTTTCATCTGACGTGCTAATTCTAAAAATCTGCCTTCCAACAGTTCAACTTTGCTTCAGTGAAATGTCTCACCAAGCCCCTTCTAATAAATGTCATTTATGTTTTCTACGACACACTTGTTTTGCAGTGAAATTGTGGAGGTAAGGATCACTGGGTTGACTGACACCTAGTTATTCAATCAAACATACTCCTATTCCGCTAGTCACAGACCACACACGCCAAATTTGATGCTGAAACAACTTTCATAAGGCATTTTGGAGGGGGCTTGAGGAGAAAAATCAGTCTTGTAATGAAAATCTTAACTGTGTTGCAGTTATTGCAGCACCATAATACTATTTTCTCCCCTGCTGGCACTTCAGCAGCGGCAGTACTGAACACCAGAGGACTTTCCTATGGAGAGAGAGATAACAGCGCACATTTACAGAGAGGATGGGGGGCTGGTTTCTTAACAATGCAAGTACACACAGATGGATTTGGTAGTCCTCAGCTGGTGAGCAAATTTTCAGCTATAACTTGTTGTGCCTCTTTGGGTGAGAAAAATGGATTTCAAGTAAGTATTCCTTTATGGGTCCACGAAAGATATAATATGGGCAAGCTGAGTGGCAAATTCAGAAAGGCGAAAATAGTCACTCCACATCGTACAATGCTGAAGCTAAGCAGTACAGGGAGCTGAGACACCAGGCCACAATGCATTCGTGTAAGGCAGTAATTTACTTTCTCAGGAAAAATATTTATTCTAAGTCTGACACAAAATTTTATAAGGTGTTTCTCTTAAAGAGTGAGGTCATGAAAATATCTTCATCGTAGCTTAGAAATGAATGAAGGCTCAACAGAATTTTCAGAGAACCTATTCCTTTACCCCATCCTTTCTCTCCTAAGGCACTAGCAGCTTTCGATGAGAGGGTTTTGTCCAGATCTCTCTCTCTCTCTCAGAATCTCAGGGAGATTCTGCAAAATTTGTAAAATAGCCATAGGCAAGCCAAGCCAAGCAAGTCCCTTAATTGGCTCAGTTATGCCAATCAGTAAGCAAATCAAAGAGTTTTCTGACATCTACCATTTCAGATTATTTGGGGGATGATTTGGGTGCCTAAGCCGAAGCATCCAAGATCACTTTAGACACCCCAGGCAATATGAATACTCCACATTGTGGCTGACAACTCCTGATAGAGACCTCTGCCCTTATAGCCAAGTAGCTGGAGCACAGGCAGTGAATGTTATGGCAATCCAAATTACTTTATACATTTCTGGTTTGGCACCTGAATTACTCTCCTGGTGTCTGCAGATCACACCGGAGTGCTTTCTTCCTTTTGTATCCTCACCTTGTACAAGGGAATGTGGTACCGGGAACCTGAAAAGTGGCAGCTCCCATTAGGTATAGAAAAACATTTAATTATAATCCTTCGGCTGCCATCTCTAACAGCAGAAGGGCATCTGGGCTTTAAAGTCCCAAAACGACGCCAAGCAGCTCCTTTACACAAAAATCTTCTCCCCTTCCCTCAAGATTACTTTAATTTAATAAGAAGGGGAAACAAAACCCCTTGTAAATGTAATAGCTCAGCCTCAAAGGCCTCCTCTAATAATTCATAGTTCGGCTCTTAAACCTGTGTCTCTCTTTGCAGATTCCTCACTTCATTTCACCCCAGCTTTTGTCCTCTGAACTTTGCTGAGTTTTGAGAGGTGCTCAGTAGACCAAACAGCCGATTTCTTCTGCCAGGAAGGAACTAGAACTTTCAGAAATTTTTGAGAGGATCATTACTCAAACTTTATGGATAACTATTTCTGTCTTGGGTTTCAAGAGCAATTTATTCATTGAGCTTAACTTTATTCCAATTTCAGCCAGGCCTGGCAGATACTCTGCAGTAGTTTTATTCTGTTTTGATTCTCATGTTATTTCCAGAAATTACTTCCAGTTCTTATTTCTATTACCATTAAAACCCACTTATTTTGTCCAAAGTAAGAGAAAATTAATTTAAAAACAAAACTTCTTATGGTCTTGGGCTGGTTTATTATTATTATTTTTTTATTATTATAACACTATATCCATGCAAAGCATTACATTACCTGCAAGTACACAATGGCAAGTTAAAAACTGGAAATACTGTTAAACTCATGTTTATTTGAAATGCACTTATTTATGTCCTTCGATGCAGATACCACAGAGAAGGCAAAAGCAGCTTTTTTAAGTGCCAGCCTCACCTAAGTGCCAATGCCTCTGTTTCAGGAGCCTAGCACAAAGGTTACAGTCCCAGTTTTCCCAGTGAAACCCCCAAGACAGACCAACAGAGTAAATGTGTTGCTCTCTAGCACCTAAAATCCTTGGCTCAGCATTTTCTGTGTCGCACTGCCCATCATCCTCTGGCCACCTCTCTACTCTATCACCATCAGACCAAACATGAGATACCGGGCTCTAATCCTGTTGACACTGACGACAAGAACATCAACAGCCCTCCCAGTACTTCATGACAGTGTGAAGTTGGAAATTCTGTCCTTGTTTTGAGAGAAAAAATGAAAACATTCTTTAGCCTTTACATTTTCTGAAGAAAAAATTACACACACACACACACACAAATTGCCACCAAACAACCAGCAGCTCTCTGGAGCTGCTCAGAGGTCTGGTATATTGAAAATGTTCTCATTGGGTACGGATTAGTAGGCAAACGGCAGGGGAAAGAAGTCAAAGGGGCAAGATAAATTGGGTTTGTTACAGAAGCTGTAATTTATCATCACAATATTGCCAACACAACTGTAGATAATTATACATAAATTTAATAAAACAACTGCTATATTACACCTATTATCCTGGAATCAGGTTCGGTTATCTTTTCCTCCTTGAGAAGAAGCTTTTTCTGCAAATAATGTCACTGAATCTGGCCGTTTATATTTTGGTCATTTGTATTTTAAGAGACTCACTATATTACCTTACATGCAAATAATAGCATAAAACCCAATGTATATCAAAATATTGAGAACATAAAATTACACATTGAAGGCGAGAAGTGGAATGGTATATAGTTCCCTAGAGGTGACATTTCCCTCTGATATTCAACAAAGAAATAAAGACAGCTGAAGCAGTGAGAGCTCTAGTTAAGCAAAATGCATATAAACATGAAAGACATCTCTTCTGGAAAAATACACAATTAAAGTGCCATTGTCCCCTCCATGCAACTGTCAAAACTGCTTGGGGGTTGTAGGAGTGAAGGAGACGGGGGGCTGAGAAGAGAAAAGCAGCCACTGCAAATAAGCAGAGTATTTTATTAGAGAGTTATCGCCTTCTTGCAAGAATGAGTGCTCAAATGGATAATACCTTTCTGTGAAATCCAGGTTTCCAGCTTCGTGTTAAGAGGAGGCTCTTACCTTATAGGATTATCCATTCTTGATACTGTGAGAAATGCTGCTAAGTTGGCTGTGTAGGAAGAGCACACGATAAGGGTGAAGAGCCACCAGCTTCCCATTACAATGCGCATAGCCACAGAATTGACAGTAGATTCGCCCCCTACGTATAAACAGAGAAAACGAGCGTCTCTCAGCAGCTTCCATTTATCATCACCCTCTGTGTGCCCTGTTATGTTAAATTTTGTTGGAGCTACCCCTCTGCCTTTCTACTTCCCCTCCAGATTGCCCTTTCACTGTGAGAAAATCACTGCTTCCGTTAAGACTGATAATTTACAAACATTTTCTCCAGTCGGCCTCTTGCCCTGGATACTGTTCTAGAAAATCATCTTTCAAAATATTTCCCTTGGGAATTATTGAGGAGCAAATCTACACAACATGAAAAATATTCTAAATAAAGAAAGTTTAATGGTAAAGCATGACTAATACGCAGGCATAAAATCATTAGTGTTCAGAACACAGTAATATTCTGTTTTCAATGACCATTTTAGATTTGGAAAAAACCCACAAAACTCCAGTGGTTTGTGTGCTATCTGTGCTGCATTTAAATCTGCAAAGACTGAAGCATTAGTGTCGTTACTCGTTACTCTTTACAACATTTCAAACAACGTGAAGTTTTTTTTCTAGTAGGCTTCAAGCCCAGTTATGCTTGAACATTGTTGAAGGCCAAACCTTACCATACAGCTGCTGCTAGTCACTTCAGCGTACGTTTGCGCTGATTGTATCTTACTGTACTTAAACCCATCAGGGATGCCACCTTAATGAGATATGGGACCAAGTGTCACAGCAATAGTAAGGATTTTCCAGCTGAAGCTTTATAAGCTTGCAATCACAATGGAAAAAAAAAAGCAGAAAAAAGTTACCAACATAGCCGTATGTTAGCATTCAACAAAACCTGCCTTCCAAGAACAGAACTAACGTCATAGATATGGGACAAAAACTGCGTCGGCAGCTTTTGCAAACAATTATTTACAAAAGTAACTTTGTTATTGGTAGCAATCCTACTGAATTCAATAGGATTAGTCTTATGCCTGGAGATTCCTGAGCGTAAAGTTACTTACCTGACTACAAATCATTTTCCTATTCAGTTCAAAGAACCAAAAGACAAACTTTTCACATTAGTTCAAAAACATACACATTTCTAAAATTAAATTTAAACAATGAGAATCGGTGCCAGTTTCAGAGAAAATTGGAAACACTGGAGAAATGTTGCAATTCCGCAGCAAGCAGCTCTGTAGTTCATTTATCATGCGATAGTTTTCCTGAAGTGGAAAAGCCTGCACGGAGTGTTTTTTCTGGACTTACTGAGACAGAAAAGCAGCACATAAAGCCCCCCACACTGACCTACCTCTTCCCACCTTTCATCAGCTGGTCTAATAAAACACATTACCACCCCATACGAGCCTTCTCTTTCACCTTTAGACTGTTCTGACCAAGACTAACATGTCCTGACCTGCTTTATCCAAGGGAGAACATTTCTGAACATCCCTCAGTGGTGTTTATAAGAGAGTAAATACCTTGCTGAACAAAGGCGCCGTACACGACCCAGATGGCGCTGTGGAGGGTGGAGGAAGCAGAAGGGCTCGGCTGGGAAGCGTTCTGCGCCCTGACTGCCTGGATGCGGTTCAAGACAAATATCAAGACACCAACTATAGGGATGGCTGCAGCAATGCAAGCCCACACCGCAAAGTCGAAAGGAGCAAAGAGAGAGAAGATGTTGATTTTCTCTTCAGGCTTTTTGATTAAGATCCCCACGGAATAGTCCATGTACCGCTTGCTGAAGTCCACAACGCTCTCTCGTTCTGGGGTTATAGTGATGGCTGAGATGGCCAGGTCTGCTCTCTGCAAGACAAACACAACGGATTAGATCTCTTCCTTTCACCATGAATTCTGCTAACGTGAGCTTTAATGAGAAGCTTTTTAAGAACAGAGGGACTTCACGCATTTCCTTCTATAATTTAACAGGTTTAGACAAATTAAAATAAATTGTCTAAAAATAAAACCAGAATCAGTTTCATCATTTGAACACTAATTAATTGAACTAGTCTAAAGCAAAATAGTGAAACATAACCTGTCAAAATATTCTCGAACAAAAAGTATCACCCTGACTCCTCTCTGCAATGAGTGCAATTTATTTAACATTTATCCCTCACTTGTTTTCCAAAGGATGCCTAAAACTCCAAACCATATTAACCTGGTGCACCGCAAGCAATACGAAAGAAAGACCATTTATTTAGCCTGTGTATTTGATAGCAAGGTGCGAAAAGCTAATGTTTGTTGTTCCCCCTGCAGAGTTGCCAGCTGCCTATATTCATGAAGGGATTTCATATGACAACTGGGGAGATTTTTCTTTGTTTTTTACAATGAATAAAGTGATTGCAAAAAACTAGTAACTGGAATAATGCACCAAAGGCAACTTCGCTCCTGAAACTGCTTTGACCTCAACCTTTAAAGCGAGTAGGTTTTACACATGGAGGGTCCTTAAAGAGTATGCAGACTCAATGAAAGATAAAACAGGAGTTAATAAATAAGATTCCCAAAGCTTTTAAAGAGCTGCGATTAGATTTTGAATATTTTTCCATCTTTATAAAAACAGTTCTCTTCAAAAAACAGAACGTACTTTTTGTTTCCTATCTCTACGTTTTGTTTAGAAAGTAAAGAAAATGTTAGGTGAGGGAGGTCTGCTTTGAAATCCTTTGGAGCCAGTGGAAAAGCTAGTAGCAGAAATATCATTAAAAAAAATACCATAATAGATTGCTTCAAAGAAAGCAATTTCCAAAGAAATTTAACGGGATTTCTTACCACGTTTTCAAGTCAATAAAAGTCAAACAGCTTATGTCAATCCAAAGTAAGTAAAAAATTCTTTATGTTTCCTAGCACCAACTAAGAATATTCCATTATCATACACACGTTTGTTATTGCTTTAATTGCTTCTATTTCTTCCTAAACATCTACTTACCAGGTACCGAGCCGCCTACTTACTAGATAATGAGAAAGCTTTCACTTTCAGTAATAACTCCACTGCACAACAGTAACCTTTTCTACAAAGGGCAGCAACATGGAATATTAATTCCTTTGATTCTCCTTCCTGATTAACATTTGTCCCATGTCAGACAGTGAGAACATGAACAAAATACACTCATTTCATTCTCCGGGAGATTCTAAGCTACGGACTTTCCCCATTTATTTCAATGGAGTTCAATTAACTTACTCCTGATTTGCAAGACTGTAATTAAGAGAAGAACTTTGGTCCTCTCTGTTTTAAATGAAGAAGTAATCTTGAGATGAGTTTAAATGATGGTCCTTCAAAACACTTCTTTATTGTATATTACTAGGGACGCTTTTCCTGTTTTGGAATCAAACAGTTGATCATTACCAAATGCCATAAATTACTTTTTTCTGTTTTCCATAGTCATTCACTCACACACACATACATGTATCCTCTCTCCTTATTCTTACAGCTATGTAAACGCAGAGATTTACACTGATATAATTTATGTTGAGAACAGCTGGGAGTAAACAGAACAGCAGACTCTCTAGTTTTATCCTGTATACAGGGTCTTAAATTGCACAGTTCATACCACACTCAAATTACCCATAGCTCAGAAGCGTCCTGCACCGGTTTTCATCCTAATCCATTGTCTTGATTTGGAATGGAGGAAGGGGAGAATCTAAATGACCCCCTTGCAAAGCTTTGGCAGCCTATTCCGAAGAGTCTTTTCATTTATTTACTTACTGACTTATTTTTAAAAATACAGCTTCTTCTCTGTGTACCTTATTAATGAGCTCCCCAATCATGCCATTCCAGGAGCTGTTTTGGAGCTGCTGTCCGTATTTGCCATCAGGAGCTTGATATATCTCATATTTGAAGCCCAGATTCTTGGCAAGTGCATCCAGGACATCAATGGAAAATCCTTTATATCGTTTTGGTTGCCCAAGTATGTTCTCCGCCACCATCACAAAAGGTTCTTCCTGAGAACAAAACAGTATCTTAACTGATACTTGAAACAAGTTTTTTAGTTTGCTTCTCTTACCAAAAGTATGTTTCCTGAGTTAATTCTGGACAACTTGGCATAGATTTTGAGACACTTATAACCTTCTGAGGCAAAAACCGTAGGTCATGCGGGATACTAAGAGGCATCCCAAGCAGACACCATGGCTTTAGCACCTGAGTCCTGTCCATGGCCTTGGGTTTTCCACAGTTCTTCAGAAGAGGCAGACACTCCAGAGGACAATTCAGCCCCCTCTAACAGCTTCCTGATGCCCACAGGATGAACTGCTCTCTGAAGTACCTGTCTCTTATCACCGGCTATATAGAGGGCACAGACACCTACCTTAGTGTCCTAACTAGCTGTCTGGAGTATAGATATTAAATTAAGTAGATGGGTCCTAGATAGGAACATTACTACTGTCCATCTATCTCAGCGCATATCAGATTTAGAAAGTCATCTTTTACAGACAGTGATTAATCTTTTATCCAGGAGACACACTGAAACAAGAGCTAAAAATACCGCATTTGTGAATATTTAAAATTTTGAAAATTCAAACAATAACCTTCATGGGTACTGGTTCCTGCAGCATTTTATATTAACGTATGTTTTGGGACCATGGAAATGCAGCATTTTGTAGTATGCTTTCTATCAGGCACGGGTGTCCTGCTCTCCCACGGGGGATCACCAGGGCTGTTGGTGGCAGAGCCACCACGGTTGGGTGCCTTTTGCAACCTGGTACTGCAACCTGGTACCTTCCGTTCTTGTGGAAGGGATACGCTCGCCTCCCACGTAAGCTACAGCCGAACCTCACCTGTCACCAGTTAGAGGAAAGAAAACTGGGTGCTGGAAAGAGCGCCTGAATGATCTTATGTGATACTTCCTATTTGTACCATGATTCAGAAAAAGAGAAATAAAAATCACTAAAAGACAGCACATTCAGCAAGCTGCAAACTACAGTATTTTAGGCAGGAATGCATTCAAGCCCTAATTTGCCCCTAATTTGGCACTTAGCTGACAGGAGCTCTGCTATCACGCTGGATGCTAACAGACAGTAGTCCCAAACGCATAGTGATTTTTTGGAAGGACTATGCCTTTCTAAAAGATATAGTTTATCTCAACAGGAATTTATGAGCTTGATGGAGGAAACACTTGATTAAATTTTACAGCCTGCAGTGTACAAGAGCCAAGATTAGATTATCGTAATTGGCCCATCTGATCTTAAAATCCATGAAATGCTGGAAACTGCATAGCTGAGTTAGAGTACTGTATCTGGAATGCACCCCTGTGCACTCAGGCCCTGTGCTGGTTCCATGCCCAGTAGGAATTACAATGCAGAAAAACAGCATAAGCAAACAAACAAATGCTCTGTATCTCTGACAGTGCACAGCTTCACATAAAATAATAAAAGGCCATCATCTCTCTTCCTCGCTTATGTAACTGATGATCCAAAAATACAGAACTGAAAACGATAGGGAAAAATACTGAGGGAAGTGCCCAAAATACTCGGTCAGATCCTTTTTATTTTCAGCGTTTGTTTCCTGAACTCAAATAAGATCATACCAAGACAGTCACCACTTTGAGTGTCAGTCCTTGTAAGTCATTGCCCAGACGTCGTTCCTGTAGACTGCCGTTCAGTCCTTTCTCAGAGTCCCACGTTGCCAACTAGAACAGAAAGTACAGTGAGTCTGAAGGACTGTTAGGCAGAAATCTTTCAGTATTTACATAAACATTTAACAGTAGCTTGACCAAATCCAGAACTGATACAGAGAGGATGAGAGAAGTGTGTGTTTTTTAATGCAGAATCAGAACTAGTGAGATTCTGAAGACAGACATAAGAAGTACCTTGCCTGAATGCATTTTCATCAATGCCTGTAACATAACTGCTCTGTTATCTGTAGTATTTGTCATATTATTTCACTTAGATTACTCCAATAGGATATTTCTTTCCAGTCAGTTTATATTGCCTGACAGTCCTCAAGCTTATCTGTGGTCTCGCTATCCCACATTTCCCTCTCTGCCCAGATCGCCTCCTACTTTTCAAATCATTCCCTACTGCTAATCAAAGAGCAACCTTTCTGCCTGCTGCGCAACGTTCTCTCTCACTGATGGGCATATATTCTTGACACAGACACGCGGACTTTCTTCAGATCCTATCTTAAGTCTTATTTTCTCTCTTCTTGCCCTACTTCTACCTCATCAGTAAAACAATGACAGCCTCTCAAGTTCCCAGGCTCTTGATGATCAAATATCTCATAACCTCTACCAGTACTACATGCATCTAGATGTACCCAGATACATATTTCAGGATATATCCATGGAACATTACATCTAAATATTTTATTTTTCAATTAAACGCATTGCTTTAAAAATCAATTTTACTGCATTTTCTGAAGAGAAATGCAGTAAAATTCAATACAATTGGTTCAATAGAAAAGTCAATCTTAAGTGACTTTTGGATTATTCAAACTAAATATGCTCTTCAGCAGTAGCAAGTCAGACACTCCATTTGCCTTCAAACACAATCCACGGTGTCATTTTGTTCAGAAGAGTCATAAATGGTATCAAGTAGAAAGTGTTTCCTTCTTTTTTTTCAGCTCTACTCTTAAACACCAACACTATGCTCACATATGTGGAAGCAGTGTTCTTAGCTGAAGGCACGCCCCGTAGAAATTAAACATAGTCCAAGATCTGCGAAACGTGGCTTCTTCCTGCCAGAAGCTGAATTTCATGTAACAAGTCAAAACCTTCTTGGAAAGAACTTATTTCACTGAAAACGCCTATGGCTACATGTCCTACATGATTTATTTTTATGACTTCAGTTTTATCCTAAAGCCTCAAAAATCAAACCAACAAATAAAATGTGACGGGACAGATCTGTATTTTTTTATTTTTGTTTTGTTGTATTAAACTGATAAACAGGGAACTAGAAAAGAACAGGACAATCAGTGAATATTCAACCACCATTACTATCATACAAGCACAAATGATGAAAATTATTCTGTAGTCATTAGATCTTCAAAGTTAAGACACAGGAGAGAAAAGAATTAGGCTACACCTCCTTTATCCAGATGACTTGGAGGATGGAGGAGGATGACTGAATAATATTCAGCTTTCTAATGTCACTCCTGAAAGCTAAAGTATCTCAGACTGAAAACCCTCCCCCTGTGATTCCAGTTTGGAGTGACAAATGACCTTCTGCACGTGAAAGTGTCTGCAGCAACACAGCTAGACACCTATAGCCACGGTATCTTTTAAATTCGAATTTAGATGCTTGCTCTGAAATATGTCCAGATGTTTCTTAGCTTTTGCTATCGCCACACCAAATTGACCAGTTTGTCAGCTGATATAAATCAATATAGTTCAACAGACTTCAAGGACCAGTATAGGTTGGTGTGGTATACATCGTGTCTCAAATCTGTAAAGAAGATTTACTGTCTAAGCCTTCTTCAGCTGTCCTATGCAGTAAGTGTATAATAAAGATACATGGAAGGTTTTGGTCAAAATGGCTTGCACAATCTACAGATGATGATTAAATGTTTATTAAAAAATGGGAAATGCAATACATTCCTTTATTATTTCGCCACTGGTGTGCTCACATTTCAAATCCTTCTCCCACTCCTTTTCCCCTTCAAAAACTCCATCTGGTTTCATATATCAAGACCTTAAGACTTTTTGAATACCCTACATTTTTGTATTTGGCATAACACTAAGAATTCCTAAAAGGAGTTGGAGACGTGCCAGCGCAAAAACATAGATTTATTCCTTTTATTCAAAAGGAGAGAGACAAAGATTCCTATTTTACGCAGTAGGGGTAGGTGCGAGGAGGAATGTATTTTATTTCAGCACAGAACTCCATAGTGTTCTCTATGGAGGTACGAACTTTTCAGTCTCTAAAAAGCAAACTATGCAGATAAAGTTAATAAACGGAACATGAGGAAAACCTTTTCCAGAAGGGACTTTTTCCTGTGCATCCTTGTGCTTCAGAACATTTCATCTGTTCAGAAGCGTGCCAATTTTAACTTCCACTTCTTGCAGACAGAATTTTGTTTATAGGACCGATGTATTTACAGATACGTCTACCAATTTGTGACAGCTGACCTGTCAAGATCAGTGCCCGAGAAACTAATTTCCAGCACTGTTAAACACAATGAGTACTGCTGTTATTTGATAAGGCCGTTAGAGTTTCATTCTTTGTAGAAATATGTACCATGTTCCTACCAGAAGTCTGAAGCCAAAGGTTACAGCACAGCCATCAGCTGATAGGAGATAAAGGGCTTTTAGATCTGATCATGACAAACAACTGCTAGCAGAACCAGCACTTGTAGGATGTATTTAGAAAAATCAATCGTCTCTGGAACATATATTTAATGGCAGTCTGGGTGGGGTTTTTTTGATTTCCAAGTCACTGGGTTATGGCAGTTCAAGTTTTGAAAACAGCTACTTTAATAAAGCTTTTCAACTTAAACCTTCTTCCTAGCTTCTCTTTCTGAAATAGCCCTATTGCTGGGAATCCTATAGTTCTAGCCACACATCAGAAACTCAATCATCCAATAAAGACAAACCAGAGGAAACAACTGTGAAATTCAGAAAAAAAGGAAGTTTGTTGGAAAATTCTGACTCAAGACACGATTATGACCTTTATCAATTTTCACTGCACTTTCAACCAGAACTGCAAGAAAAAACTTGGAGAGAGAAAGTCACAATTTTAACACTGTTTTCAACATCCACAAGCAATGTATAGCTTCAAACACACATACTCAACACAGAAGCAAAACAATTACATGGCTAGACAACCTGGGAATGTCAAATGGTAATGGATGTCGTCCAAAGTATGACACGTGAACCTGCTGTTTAGGATTTTGTCCTGAAAGGTACTGATATCTGTCAGGACCTCCAAAGAAAATTTAATGTCACTTTAACTTCGGGGCTCCTGAGTTCCCATCGATAAATTAGAAGCCAAATTCTACAAAGGAGTCTCATGACTCTGTTAATGATGTTGATGCTGGCTGCCCGACACTTACTTGGGCGATTAGTTTCCCAGAGGAAATCATATAGAGATGTCATGGGAAACTCACACCAGAGAACATCAGAAACAACTCTACAGAAGTGTGAAGACCTTCATCAGCACAATGAGGCAGACAATTCTTCTCAAATAAATCACGGCTGCATGCATTCAACCCTGATTTGCAAGATTTACTACCTCTTGCCACTTTCCTTTAGGAGATAAAATTGATGATAAACTCAGTTATTTGTCACACATCTGTTTGTCTGCAAGGTCCGGATGTTCATGCTGCTCTACTACACAATAATTACTTATTCTTTGAATCAGGAACTTGAATTTATTTTTCCTAACTTTGCTGTGAACACTCACACCACTGGACTACAGCAAATGTCTGTCTCCAGCCGAAACAAATGGAGGAGAAAATTATCCCAAACTACTAGTAAATACAGTTGAAAACTGACATTAGCATAAAAAGTGAATATTTAATGTCTATATCACAACAGTGAATAAGATCATCTACATTATTATAGTTTATGATGCAGTAGCTCCTGTCCAAATAATGCATGTCACTGCTAACACCATTTAAAGTATGACACCACCCTAAACATGATCTACTTTTCAGGGAAAAGGCGATTCCCGCAAGAAATAAAACAAGATAATTTTCAGCAGACGTAGACTAATGTTTGAAACGGCTACAATCCATCCAGAGCATACATCTTCTATCTTACCAAAACCTGAAAAATTTTGTCTGGTGACTCCTTTGGAGCTAAGGTTACACCATCCAAACAAATTAAATTTGGGAACCCCTGCCTTGAAACCTGAAGAACTTTTAACGGACAAGTAATGAAAGAGAGAGCGTGAGGCAGGCACTTCTCATGCCGTGAGACAGGGACACCTGTATCAACCCAGGGTGCGTTTTCTGTGAATATGAAAGCTGTTCTGTGCACGGAGTTAAATAAATTAATCTGTGCCACTCACAATCTGATAATGCTTTTTGGATTAAAGTTGAACTGAAATGGATTTCACTCGGATGACAACTTGTTTCTTAAACTTGAAGTCAACGTAGTGTATATCAAATATGATGCCCCTGTACCACGTACGCATATTTCGCGTGTTGGGGCTTCTGACTCCCTTTGCCAGGCCTGCAACATGGCTAAAAAAAAAATCACCATGACATTTGACACTATACAAGCAGATTTTAAGCAAACATGATAATCAAAAAACCCTCAAATAAACAAAATGGAAACAAGAAAATTAATGCTTACAGGAGACAAATATGAAATAAGGCAGTGGCCCTTTAAATAAATGGAGCAAATTGGAAACTGCTGTGTTGCAGTTCTAAGGAAGGAAAGAAACTCCATTTAAATAGTACGCAAAGCAAACATTTACATTTAAGCCCAGGATTCTTTTTTTAAATGCAGTGTATCAGTAACGTAGGGAATTTGCTGTCATTCAATATCATTCACAGCAAGGTATTAGTAGGATTCACACATTGGATTATGTGTCATTCTCAAGGAACTGACAGGATTCCCTGAAACATCATTTCCCTTGTTACGACTGGAGTTGCCTTGAACGTACCAAAATCTTTTCATTTGAAATACGGGATCATAATAAAGAAAAATTTAAAAAAAAAAAAAAAAAAAAATTTGGACCGTGTGTTAGTATAATCCATAGCTACGTAAAACAGGATTAGAAAAATAAAAAAGTATCAATTCTCATACTTGCAAGCAAATCCAAACACCGATACAATTTATTTCTATAATAGCTACATAATTATCAGGAACATCCTAACATTTCTACTCTGAAGCATAAGCTTATTAGGGATAAGATACTGGACAAGATCACCAGCTGAACTCATTTAAGGTATATTATGTGATCCAGCATAACTCAACCTTGCTTGCAGTGAAATACTGCGTCCAGATCTTATTCTATTCTGATATTCTGCATTTGTTTGTATTAAAGATGTAGCTTGCTCCCGAACATCCACAGTGGGTTTGGAATACCTATGCACCCATAGCCACAGAGCTACCAAAAACTCCAAAATACAGTAAAACTATGAAACAGAGGATTGTGAACCAAGTCTTAAGTAGTAGAGAAACTCTCAGTCTTTTGGGTCAAAATTTAATCACATCCCGTTCAATGCTCAAAACGCTCAGTTTGCCATTACATGGCCACGCAAGGATGGCATCTGCATGGTAAAAGTTCAGAGAAGGGCACAGAGATCACAGAAAGCTGTTCTCTCCCATTCCTGATACTTCAGCAAAGAGCATCATCCATCTCCCGGGGCATTAAGCCCTTTTAAAGGCAACGGCTAGGCCAATATAAATAAAAAAATTGAGAACTTTCGGAAGGGCTGCCTCCTCTGGGGCTACCATACCACTGTTGTTTGTCCAACAGGACCCTGGTTTTCTGTGCAGGACAGTGAAGCAAATTGATGCGACTGTTGCTGCTTTAATGGGCCTTTAAGAATGTGAGATCTTCAGGGAGAAGAACGCAGCTTATTCCAATTTTAGTGTTTTGCAAATTTATGGTGCTATATAAATGATAATAAAACATCTCTGGAGAATCACAGGAAGATGAGCATTAGGCAGCAAGACCTTATAACGAACAAGCCATTCTGGACAAACTTGACTGCTTTTTCAACAGTACTGCAGAATTAATAGGTAACTGAAATAAGATGACAATATACTCGTACCTGACTTTTAGTTCTGTTTCATACAGGGTCTTGTGAAACCCCACCTGCGACAATTTGCATTCATTTCCTAAATAAGGACAACATCACATGAGTTACAGGCTAACTTCTACGCAACAACGAAGAATGATGTATCAAGATGAGGAGAGAAGTTCTGAGGTAGCTTAGAGCAAGTCAGTGTTAAGATCTTATTTACTTAATAGCTTTTTTAATGATTTGGAACAGGAAACAGCAAATTACTAAAATTAAAATGTCTAAGATGCAAAGATATCTCAAAACCGGGAAGCGCTGCAAATATGTCAGACTAGAACAGTGAGAAAAATTAATGGGAGAGGTAAGAACCCAGACATGAAATAATAATATGCATCTTGCATAACTGGAAGCAAACACTTATGAAAAGTAAAATAAGAAATAGAGATACTTCGATTGAAGAAACAAACATGGAAATTAACGTTAAAAAATTGTGCAGGGTGAAAGTGAGCTGCAAATGGGTGATGAGCTCGCACTACAGTATGGCTGCAAAAGTACCAGTGTGATTTTGGACTCCACAGCTCTTGCGGCGGAGGCTGCACAGAGCAGTCACAACACAGCTGAGAAGAATATACTGTCTTAGTACCGCGTTTAGCATCTGACTGAACAAGATTTAGGCACGTTGGAAAAAAATCAAGGGAGAACAGAACAACTACTGGGGTGGAGGAGTCCGTTTGTACAAGAAGAGTGAAAGACATAACCATATATATATCTAATATAATGATGACTACGGAATGGGAAAATTAGAAACAAAACTAGATATAAGACAACAGAACTACTGCTGCTGACTTCTAATAATCTACAGAGACCCTTTCAGATGAAATACAATCCATTTCGTAGAAACATTTATTTACTCTCAATGCAGACTGTGAAATCAGAAATAGATAACAGGGCAAAGCTTTTCTGAGTATTTCTAAACAAAACAATTTTCACGGGAAAGGTTTGACACATCCAGGATATGAGGAAATAAAAGAAAAGCCTGACAACCCGGTGGTTCCCGATTTCAGCAGAGATATCAGGTCTGAGACGGTGTTTCACATAATGCTGGATCCCAGCCAAAGGTGACTGGGATACTTTTCTCGTATGTGGAACAACTTCATTCAAGTCCCAGAGTGCACGGTTTAGCCTGTGATCTCATCAGTTTACTACCTTTCAGGTGAGTGGATTAATCACCATCTTTAAGGCTAGTATGGGGGCACGTTATCATTCTCAGTGGTCAAAGGTATTTGTTTAGTCTTTATGATGAATGGCATAATTCCTGAATACTTGAAAACCTCAAATATTTTCATTTCCAACAGGAAAATACATTCCCCGCTGCTGAAATGAAGCCATTCCTAGAACTCAGCCAGGAAGAAATGCTGTAGAAAGTGCACAGGAGCAATTTAAGGTCCCAGCCTACAGTCACAATTGTGCTTTAACTTAGCAAACGTACGTAACGCCATTAAATCCTGAGAGTTACACTTACACAAAGTTAATTGAGCATAGACCTAGAATAGAAAATAAAGAAGGTTCAAGAACACTGAAGGGGGGATTTAAGTAGGAAAGAGCAATTGACCTGAACTGACATATCTAAGGAAACAGATATACACCACTGCACTTCTGAAAAGCACAGAGATAAACGGCAAATGTCTAGGATTAAGATGCCACATGAAGACTGCCCTTGAAATAGCATAATGCCCTTCAAACCATGTAAGGGAACTGGCTCACAATTAAGAGAGAAGAGTAGCATTAACTGAGTCACTATCACATGGATAGTCCCGTGACATTCTTATTTAAGATTTAAGAAA
>VYZM01002849.1:753319-797048 GCA_013398915.1 Dromas ardeola
TAGTCTGTTCATATAGAAGCAATCTGGTATCTCCAATCACCGTATTTCCTTCTCTGCATCTCTTCTAGTTCTTCCATATATTTTTCAGAGAGAAAAAAAAAAAACACTCAAACAAAAACCCAACCCTATCCTAATAACAGAGACTGGCCAAAAATCAGCCCGTGGAAAATTGGAAAACTGGCTTTGGAAAGCCAACTTTCTGATTCAGTATTAAACTTTATTTTAAAATGATCTTAGAAGAGTTGCCTTAAAAAAACTCTACTTTTTCGTCAACACTGCATTTCAGTATTAAAATGCAGACACAGCTGAACAAGGAAAGTGGAAAGCAAATGTCACTTGCCAATAGAAATTGAATATATTTAGATAAGATACATTTAGAAAATGGAAAATAAATGCTTACCTACTACATGCACAGTAAGATGTAGAATTATTTAATTTTTCTTTTTCTTGGAAAAAGAAACTTTCATTCAGCAGAAAAAATGATAACACCCTCCATTGTATTAGTTGGGAACTCTTCTTAAAACACTTCCCTTGCATAAGCAAAAGGTGGCATACACGAAATAGAAAGCTCTGAGCTAACAATAATCTCCCTCCTCTCACTAGGCTCAGAGTAAAATAAATTGTTTGTTGGTATTGGCTGCCTGCAACTCTTCATAAAGCTAAGGGGAATTTGCAGCAATTGCTGAACTTTCAGCATTTCTGTAGACTATTCTTCTGTCTGCATAAAGCACATCAGCCATCTACAAATGTTCCAGCCAACATGGACTTTTTTTTGTAATTCACAGAATTGCCTTGCAGGTCCCAGAATGTCTGAAGACTACAGACTTTGCTCACAAATCAGATTAATTAACGGAAACAAAATTAACAGTGTGTTAATAATTATGCGTTGTTGTCCACATCTCCATGGTACAATATTCCCAGCTGCTTTGGAGCAGGCTTAGGACAAGCACTGATGGCTGAAAGGCCTTACAATCTGCTGGCCGTCCATCAACTTAGTAGCTCGTGATACCTGAGTGAGAACTTGCCCATTACTGAAATAGAAGGGTCTGTGACAGATTTCGCACTGTAGCAACTACAGGGAGAGATGAATGAATAGGTGACAAATATTATCACCGCATCAGCCCAGGTGATGCTACTAAAATGCTGCTAATTAGCGCTCCCTGGGTCACAGCTAGCCAGCAACCTGTGCTCAGATAAGCATTCAAAGTGGACACAGTCAAAGATGGAGAAGAAACTCTGATAGCTGAGGTCCTTTCAGAGTTGGCAGCTCAGACCGTGAAAGTTATGTCTGTTCACTGCTCGGAGGCAGAATGAAGGCTCCTACACTGAGGGCTGTCAGTCTAGTACCAGCACAAGCACTCACTTATAGAGTCCAGGAAGGGAAAAAGATGTGTCTCTTTCTTATCCAAAACCTATTGAAAAGCCTGGCCAGCTGGATGATTTGGGTACCCAGGTCAGAGGCACTGCATACCAAGAGTGACAAGTTGCAACTCTTCAGGTGGTCCTTCAAAAGGCAGATCCTGATTAGAGACAGCTCCTCCAGTGAAGGACTTCGCCTTCACCCTGCCGAGTAACATAGACTTAATCATCTAAGACAATAACTATTAGCTAAATCAGTTAAAATGTTCTCCTTTAAAAATATATCCCTCCCTATGTTCACCTACAGCTGTCATAAAAATGGCATTTCTTCATCTCTCCTTTAGGTAACACGCAGCTGGTGTTAAATATATAAATATATGATATACATTATATATGTAGACAGGTATACACATATATATGTATGCATAAAGAAGCCTGTGCAGTTATCCCTCGTAAGAATGTGGCTAAGTTTAAATTGCCTCTCAGTGCTAAAGATCCCTGTGGAGAGCTGCACCTTAAAGAAACGAAAAAGAATTCCTCAATATTCTTAACAAGTTTTCATAGTTTTTTAACCTAGTTACTTGTTCTTCTTTTGGGACACTTCTATCTACTTATACCAAGTCATCTGGTCTTGAAGTGGTACCATATCAGTTAGGGGAAAGAACATTGGACCTCTCAACAAGCAGGAGTTTGCTGTTAGTATGAATAAATCTGCTGTCAATGACTTTCATCAGGACGTCAGTCTGCATTATACTGGCAACATTACGGAGGCTGGATGTACACATAGAAATTCAAAGAGAACTAAGGCTTATTTGTATAATGGACTGCATATGAATATGTCACAAACTTTTGGTGAAGGAATCTCACAAGACTAAAAGACCAGAGAGCACATCAAACAATAGCAGACACTAGAATGTCACAGCCCACCATATCAACACAGGTTTCTTCACAGACACATTAAATGTCACCTAGTGGATGGTGTGAAAACCGCTGACATTGCAGCTCATGCATGATTTCACATTCAATATTCTTCAATAAAACAAACGGGCACTCTTTCCATCTATGGCAGGTATGGCTTAGCATCTGATAAACATTTCAATGATGGTGTAAAGTACTACGGAAGGCTGGCTATTAACATGTTCCAGGCAAATATATATTATCACATTTTTTAAGCAAAATAACCAAAATACACATCGGGATTTTTTTTTTTTTAACACCTTTTTTCCTGCACTTTCCCTGAAAATATAATACTGCTGTAAAGATGACCTGCAAAACAAAATGTTCTACACTGGAAGAAAACAGAGAAAACACTTTTCTCTACTTTTCTGTTTAAATAGTTTCACTAGTTCTATTGAACAACAATTTTCAACGGAGGCATTTTGGGACAGGGAGGAATGGGGGAAGCAAAGTGCAGAGCATGTGCCGGCACCATCCCCTGCGTAACTGGAAGTTATGCTATACGGAAGCACCTGTGACTCAGGGTGTTAGCAGCCCCTCTGCTAGATGTAGAAAGACTAACACCAGACTCATATTTTGACCAGATTTCTTTTGTAACAAAGCAGTCGCATATGAAAGAAATAAGGTAAAAGAAGGAAAAAAGGGAGGCATACTATATCAGGCTTTCCTGCTCTTCACAGATTTTCTATTTTTAACTTTTGTCATTGAGATGTAAATCCAAATTGAAGCCTGCTGTGAGTACAAACCCGTTAACCTCAGCAGATCTGCACTCATTTTGCTAGTTCTGACCTGTGGTCCTACCCATTTCTGTTGCTTTACAGTAAACACCCTGCATTGCAATACAAACCAAAGGCATCTACCTCTCACTGCCACCATTCCGGCTTCGTTACTCCTGACGCACATACTCTAGATCTCGTTAGCTTTCTCCCAAGATACTTACCCTAATGTAACACAGGCACAAAAGTTCAGCTCAGGCTTACTGCACCATGTCATTCCAGCTGTGGAACCGCTTCCCCAAGCACTGGCAAGTCATTTCATTTGTTTATGTACGACTCACACAGCTTTTGTTTTTGCCAAGAAAAGGTTCTTGCCAAGCACCTAAATTTGGACTAGTTCTGGTAAGGCTGCGATCCTGGCGGCTCCCTCAGTTGTTTTTTTTATCGCTAAAGGGTCAATGGTATTGCTATAACTAGTTCAAATCCAACGTGAAGATGGACGGAAAACTGAGGAGAGAAGACTGAAACGTCAAGGTAGGAGCCTTAGGTTTGCATGGGTGGATTATACTGAAAGGCCAGCAACATATGATAGTGCCTTTTCTGCAGCTGAAGTATCAGAAGGAGGGACAGTTATTTCTCCACCACTGTAACAATTTGATTACTCCTGGTTTTATCACTACAGTGATACTGGAATTGATATAAATACATTAATGCTACTGGAAGTCATAAGGGGTTTTGGCAGGGGAGGGAAGAGTTCGTTTGTTCCATTATGCTGATGGTATTGAAAAGCAAAGTGTGCCAGCCAGAATCCACCCCACACAACCCCAAACCTTTAATTAACAAAGCCTGATATTAAGTTGTACTCAATTACAACATGCGTAATTTGCCACTGTGCTCCCAAAGCTAGTCCATATGCTTGTGAGGCACCTTTTCAAAATCTCTTCTGGGCACACTATGACTATCATACAATGTGCTTGTATTATAATTAAATTTGGCATAATTACTTTACAGAGTGATCAGTGACAGTCTATTGTTCAGGAAGAATTAATCCTCTGAGCCTTCCAACATCATTTTAGTTCCTGGTTCTAAATGAGATTTCAAAGAATGTAATTTATAATAACCAAAATCCCAAATGCACACTTTAATATAGCCTTCCTTTGTTATAGCAGTTCACTAGTAAAATGCTCCTGAATTAGAACATTCCCGGTGTAACGAGTTACCTGTGCTGCACGGGACCACTCGAATCCAAAAGAAACCCAGCAGGAATGCTTAACAAAATCTACTTTGGTGCTTTCTCCTTCTGCCTCCCTCCCAAAACATGGATGCTGCAGAATCCTTTCAGAACCCATTCTACTCTTTAAGTATCATCCTTCCTTTAGGAGAATGCCTGCCTTTCCAGAAGCAGACCAAGAATTCTCTCATCTGAAACATCACACTAATTGAGGTATATATTTAAAGGAGGCATGACGATTAGACTTGAGGGAAAACTGTAACTGTTACCATAGGAGAAACCAGGCAGTTTGATTTCTTCCTGAAATGGGATGTAGAGCCGAGCTTTTCCACAGAGAGAAACTCTGAGAAATCTAAGTTGGGCAGTGTCAAAACATTTTGTTTAGACGTTTTCAATTCAACTGAAATGTTTTGACAAAGTGGAATCCTTGGAAAAAACCTTTGCAGATCTCATCCATTCCAATATTAAAACACATTTCCCTATTTTCTATTCAGTGCAATCCTAGTCCTCAATTTCGTCATGTGGACCAGGTGCTAAAGCATATTATGTATCCCACTGAATAAATTCCTACAATGCATTCCAGTCCCTCAGGATCAGCATGTACAGGAAACACATAAGACAACCTGGCCCACGATACAAGACAGAAGATATTAAAATAGTTCAATACTGTGGTGTTTTTTTATTATCTTGTCAAAATTAAACCCTTCAGGCCACTAATAAAATTCTAAATTTCAATTTAATAGGTTTTTATAAAAATAAATTCTTTCTCGTGCAAATTTATCCACCAGAAAATCATTCCAATAAAAAACCGCCAACAAGCCACCACTACGGATGATTTTTATTGGTGTGATTTTTCTAAACAGTATGTTAAAAAGCTTTCATTCAAGTCTACATGATTAATTAAGTTTTCTGAACTATCAAAGCTCAATCGTTCTTAATGTCAGCAAGGTTCATCTGTGCAACCGACGATGCTGGCCATCGAGCTTCCGAGGTGAGGTTCCAGGGAAATTTCACTGTTAAGATGATCAGCACTCAATAATATGCAATACTGAAACTGAATCAAAAGTCATAGCAGAACACATTTTAGGCAAAGCCTGATGAAATCTGCATATTTTGCATGTCTGCCATCTAATAGGTAGAACATGAATTTGTTTAGAAAGCATATAAATTCTTTTTTATTGGTGGAAGTAATTTAACAAAATAAAGCAGAAGACTATAGATTTGGTGCCAAGCACTGGCAGTCATTCTGTTCATGCATCGTGTATAAGGTTAGCTGGTTTACGAATTAGTTTGTGAACATTAACGGCAATGTTGCCAACAAGTCTGATTAAAAGCTTTGAAGTCTCCAGATGCTGCAGTCATATGATTATAAGGCCATCATATCTCTAATTTTAAAGAGTAAATCTCTAGCCTTTACAGCTAAAGAAAGAGAGACTGACAATATTAAAGTGAAATGCACTCATACCTGGACAAATTAAAAAGCCCTTATAATTTTGCTTAAAGCAATCAATTTGATCAAAAATTATCTTCCTGTGTTTGTTTCTGCATAGAGCTATGAAGGGAAATATTTGTTGGAAAACATAAGAGGTATCAAAGACATTTGCTGAGAGAAAAAGAAAGTTTTAAGTAATGGCATGCAAAGCAAGAATTTTGTGCAGAGTTCAGCTTACCCTCTAATGTAAAGTGTACAATAATGGAGGGAGGGAAATGAGCAAAATTATAGGAGGAAGCAGCAGTGCCTAATAGTAGCCAACTTGGCTGCAAAATCTCTACGATACTATCTGACTTCCTGCTGAACTTAATAACACTATCTGGTTTATCAACTTTCCCCTCAATAAAGATCTGGCCACAGCAATCCATAAATTAGAAAAAGACTAAATGCAGGAATGAAAAGATGTGAAAATGTCATCTGGTACAAAAAACATCTACTCTTCAGGTTAAATCTCAGTTGCACACTATGTGCCTTCCTCCTGCAGGTTCCCTGTCAACTTTCCATGGTAATTCTAACGCTTCATATTAAAATATTCATTTTGAATAGTCTTCACATTCAGATCAATCACTGTGTAAAATTTCAACTATATTTTGATCTACAAACCAACATCATAGAGGCACTCTTCTAAGACAGTGCAGAGCACTAGACCCGTGTCACTTCCCAGAAGTGGACATCAAACATTCCTCATCAAGAGAACTGAGCTATAAGACAAACTTCCCAGGTGAGAAGTAAAAAAAAAAAAAAAAAAAAAAAAAAAAAAAAATTTGAAAATATGAAAAACCAATTTCTTTAAAAAGGACACTGACAAAATCTTAATATCAGTTTACTATAGAAACAACAATGGAAAATAACATAGCTTTTAAAACAAAAACAGCCAGAAAAGAATGGTGACAGGAGGTCTGTGGGGACTTGATACACCTGATGATCCTATGTAGGTGATGGACATAAAAGAGAGAATATGCATGTCTGCATGGACACAGTTTAAAACTCAAAGAGCAGTGGGACAGAGGGTTGAGAGGAGGAGAAGGAAATGCCCTGCAAAAACATGAGCAAGAAGGCCAGGAGTCGAGAGACAGATGGACAGAGAGAAAAGGAGAGGCACCAAGGGCCGAGCAGAAAGAATGCCACAGCGCAGAAGAGACAGCAAGCAAGCAAGGACATGCAGGTTATTTTCCTGGACTGCACTCACCAGAAGGATCACTTACTGCTAATCCACCTGACAGGCTGATCAGCACATTAGCCAAATAGCATCCTTTAGAAAGAGAGGAACATTTGTTCCTTCCAGAACACCCCCTGATGTCATTGCAAAATATTATTAGTTGTGCTCTGATGAGCTATCTAATGAAGACCTCTTCAAGTCTTCTTCCTTCCACCATTCTGCAGATACCATAATGTGATAACCTCAAATTACTTGGTAAAGCTGCTGTATTCTAACATAAACATTTCTCTATAGCAGAGCTAGCAGAACTCTGAATGATAAAACATCAAGCATTAACATCTGCAAGTATGCAGATACTTTACATTACATTATACTTTACATCATAAAATCTCAGTTTATTCTTGCAGAATAAATATACAAAGGAAAAAGGCAGATATGTTATGGTTGTGCTACTTCTGTTCATTTTCTGTCTTTCATTACTTTCTTAGAATTTGGAGATGTTAGACAGTTTTGAATATGTCTAAATTACTTACTAACTCTAACACTAGCACTGACATAATTTAATCCATGGTACAATAAATAAATGGAGTAAATTCGCTCATGTTCGCACACAAACTATTATCTTTTCATTTCACAAGATGCCAATATGTGATAAAGGCAGCTTACAAGATAATTAGAACGTTGTACATTGACACAGTCACCACATTCACTCCAGATTTCTTCTATGGGATGCAATTTATGCACCACCAGTCAACCTGCCCTTCGACACAAGTATGAGGCTCTCACTGCAGACAAGAACTGTGTGCATTAACAGTGGGCAAAGTTTCGGCCTCAGTTCACAAAAGAATTTAAACATGCCAACAGTCACTCTGGATTTTGGATTAGACTCGGGTTAAAGGCCTTGCTGCATCAGGAACCCTTCCTTGAAATTTAAACATCATAACAAATAAATATGATTATGAGCCTCTCTCATGAGCTGTCCAGATAATTCCTCTGGTGCCCAGAGAAATCTGACAAGAACAAATACCACAAAATAAACTTGGTTTTGGGTAGCCAGAATCTTGCGAGCAATATAAAATTATTTGGAAAGAAACCCCACCACGCTTTGAATTTGGTACGCCACTGCTTTCTATGCTTTGTAAGTGCGACCATGATTAAGGCACCCTGTGAGCACGAGAGGCCTAAAATAATGCCAGATCAGAATCTTCTAGTCTTGAAAGCCCCCCACGGTCTTGAATTTACCACGAGAGGTGTAAACCAGACAAATCCCATCACTCCATGACATGGTAAACGCTTCACAGCTGTACAGGTGGACCATCCCTGCAGCTGCCCTCACCTCCAGCAGCACTTCCCACCCACTCAAGGTTCCCTTTATTGTATGCAAATGGTATTGTATGCAAAAACTGCAAGGAAGCAGAAACATTTCAAAAATGTCCCTTTCAAGATAGGCTGCAAGATCATCCATTATTCAACGAATCATTAATCATCTTTTACACCTGGACAGTCAGATAAAGATTCTGATCCTGAAATCCATATTCAAGAATCCCAGAGGAACTAATTCAACATATCCAGCCACTCATTTAAGTAAGGGTTAGAAGGCAGGTTTTCAGACTCAGTCGGGTTCTTGTTTGGTATAGAATTAAGTCCTTTCTCAGACAAGGAGCAGGACAGCCAACCAGTCGTTTTCCCACTAATGTAATTCCAGTTTATTCTTGATTCCGGATCAGAATCAGGCATAGGTAACCTATCTAGCAGATGTACGCTGCATTCAAATGCTCTGCTCAAACACATCAAAAGAGAGTTACAGGATATCAGTGGCATTCAAATTTTTTACATCAATGAACATTTCAAGACAGGATGGATCCAGATAGGAGAAATCACTTGCCGAGAAACAATGACAACTTCTTCAGAGGGAACATAATGCAGTTTAGACAATGAAATATTTTCACAGAATACTGATATTCTCCTACTTATCCACCATGTATTAGCACAATGCCCAAAGTAACATATAATTGCATGAATATAAGCAGTTAATATAACAGGCCTGTTTACAATAATTTGCGTTGCTTGTACTGCATCCATGTGACTGTACTTGCAAGATTTTTCGCATAAACAAAAATGGGTTTTGCAGTCTGCGTATGAATTCCATGTTGCTGTGGAAATAAAACTAGCAATACCTAAATTAGCTAATTTAAAGCTAGGTTAGATATAGCTAGGTGAACTGTTATTACACAGACTGCAGAGCAAATAGATGTTTTAATCCTATTGGAGAAATCTGATCGAGACCCCTTGACTTGACTGCACTTACATGACTATATACCAACTGAGGTTCCAGCTGACTCTTTACCCGTGGTATTTTTGCTGAGTGCCCCTAGGGATCTTCTCTGTGCATTAACAGGAATATTTCAGGAACATCCACTCCAGTACACTTTCTCTTAGACCACTGCTTGCTATACTACAATATTGCGGACATCCACGTCATAGACTACGTCACCAAATGATCACAGAGAGACCTCTGTCAAAGTGGTATCTTAGATAATCTTATTTACAGATTTTTATTTTTGTCAGCTTTTTATTGGCTTCATTTGGTCATTCTTAACTTACCACTAATACAAGTGAATGGCAAACCAGTCTCTTTATACCTCCTAAAGTACAGCAGAAGCCTTAAATTGTTTTAATGTAATGAAGTGGTCAACATGCCATTCCATTTATAAGAAAACTACACTTTGGAACCATAGCACAAAACAAAACTATGTTTAATTTTACAGAACTAGAGATTTTCCAAATGTTTATAAATGAAAGGAAAAATAAGTTTTACAATTACGGTCCTAAATGTAATACTTACTTAGCTGTGTATATTGCTCAATACATACCGTAGGCTCACAAGAAAATAAGAACAAGTTAGTGTCTTCCTTTCCTTCCATTCTACACTGATCTCCTTTCTCAATTAATTAAAACATGTTGAATATAGAATGAGCTTCAAAAACATCTGACAATGCTATCCGCTACAGCAGAATTATGACAAGGTTAATCACCTGGTTTAAAGGAGTCTAACTTCCCCTTGCAGGCGATTGTTGCTATCAGTTTTCTCGTGGAAGGGCAGTCAATAATGTCTCCTAATCTCTTATAACAGACATGGGACAAATATTCTACTACAACCTAAATAAATGAGAGAAACTTTAATTTTTGAGCTGTCTATCAAAGTGATATTCCGGTAATTATTACAGCTATGGCTGGCATCTTTTTCTTTTTTTCTTCTCCAGGTTTATTTATTTTTTTTTTTTTAGCCGCCGCTTCAATTAACTCTCATAATTGTTACAAACAGTGGCCACTTTTGGATATGAAAATACAATTATTTGCCTCTTATCCTTTGTTTTCTAACTTTAAGTTATTCCCAACTCTGTTCTCCCCTTTTCAGTCACTTCTGTATCTTCCTCCACACTGCTCTCCCATTATTCCCCAAGTTAATTTATCAGGCTACTTACTCCATATTTAAATACAACTTCTGTTGTGCTCCTGTTGTCAAGTAAGTTTACTTTTTGAACAGTTACATGTAAATCGCATATCACCAGGCATATTACGACCTGACCTCTGTATGTATTCTTAGAAACAAGATATTCAGGGCAGATATAGCGCAGAGAAAAATGACTGTAGCTCAAAACACATAAAACAATGCAAAATTTTGAAAGAAGATATAAAACACCACCAAAGTTACGCACCAGCTTTTCACTTCTTGCATCTCAATATTACATATACATTCTAAAACATGGAATTAGAGACATACATCAAGTGTGAGGAATAAGAAGTCTTGTCAAACTCACATTTTGTTTTCACCATTTAAGGTACCGATATTAGGCACTCTTACTATTTTGTTTCAGATTGCTCTGTCGCAATGAAAAGGAAAAAGAGTAAAATGAATATGATTCCAACGTTCTGAATTAAAAACAAAAACGTAAACAACACTTCTAAAAGCTCCAAGTGTATTTCTGAGCCAAGTACTCTTCTTCAGAAATTCGTCCACTGTGGGTTTTCAGTCTCACAGTAGTACAAAGAATACCTATTTGTGAAACAAAGCCTTTCTTTTTAGTAAGGTGAAAAATATCAGATAAATAAATGCATTTGGATATTAATGGATACTTCCCTGTATTGCTAGGTTTGAACTGGACTCTTAGGTAAAAAATAAGAATCCCAAGCAGGGTAAATCACAGGCAACCGAAATCCAAAACATTGTTTTTTCCCCCATGGTGGAGACCAACTGTGAAAGTCAGTACCATTATCAGATTTTGGAGCTATTAGACTTGATTTTAAGGCCAGAAGAGATTGCTATGACTACCCCACTTTGGATTCCTGTACTACAAGGATTGAAGACAAATACTTAGGCCTGTAGCCTCTATTAAAATGATAGCATGTCTATTAGACATCTAACTTTGGCCTGAAAAATGAACTCAGAGATATTCCACATGTGTATAAATAAGTTACTCAACTTTAGTTATCCTCAAGTTAAACCAACGAAAAGGTGACTCATACACTTTGTTCCTCCCTAAAAGCGGAGAAAAGCAAAGAAACAAACACACAAAACCCTCAAACATAGCAATCAAAAGCTGGAAGAGGTTCGGAGCTTATACATTTGGTTTGTGGGGTTTTCCTCATTTTAGTCAGAAACAGATGAAAACAGCAAAAGAGACACTTCTGATATCAAACAGGACACTAACCAGATTAAACACTAACAGAATTATGCAAGCCACTTTTAAAATTAGCCTACAGAGTAAATAAGATGAGAGTGTTCTGCCAGGTTTTTCAATACTTGCTGAAAAACATGACAAAAAACTTGATTTCCATATGTTTTGACACAAAAGGGAACTTTAAAGTATAGAAACAGTAAAATAAAAGGACACAAAGGCCACCTATAAAAGCTAGCTTGATAGCATGGAACATGCCTTCAGCTGCCTTGATTCTTTTCTAGGTCAGAGAGAAGACTCCAAACGTACTGACAATCCTCAAACCCACAGTAGTCACCTACAGCAGTAACTAACCACATAACTCATACGATCTTATCTTCCCGAATTTGGAAGCGCCGCTGTTCTGGGCTCCAATATGAAATCTAGAATATAGAATAATTATTATGGCTGTGGTGTTGATAATATTAATCAAACTACCCTGAACATTAACAAAACCCTATTCATTTACTGGTTATGAAACTGACCCCATGACACCCTTCCACCGTCATTAAAGTAACAGGTGAAACGAGAGCAGCGATGAGAGAACACAGATCCTTTAATTTTAACCACAAAACTTCCAACAGCACAAACGGCAGCTATTCTTGTGCAATGAAAGAAAAACTCTTATTAATAATTTCAGTCTTTTCATCTTCAACCTACTAATTTTCAACGCATTTCCTAAGAACATATTTCTCCTTTATTACAGTTCTTGATTTAACCCAAAGTTAGTATCTTGTTTCAAACACGTTGGACCATTCTACCTCATTCTGGCAAAAAGCTTTTAAACAATCATCAATTCAGTATAACATCTACTGTGCTATTACCACAGAAAAGTGTTACTGTTCAAGAATATTTCCTCTGGATCATAATTATAATAAGAATAGGTTCCTGAGGGCATAATGTAGCGAAGTCCTGAAGTTGAAAGACTGTTTAAAACCTTATTGAGGTAGATGTCTGCTATTTTATTTCAAAAAAACACATCTGAAGTTTATAACATGTCTGAATGTTTTAACAGTTTTTATTTTTTCTTGTGTAGAAGAAAAAAAGAACCACATGCAGTTTAGAATTTCATCAGTCAGAATAATCATTGTGTTACAACCATTTTCATCTTAAAGGGCCCTCAATCTTTTTCCACATGCATTCAGTCATTTCTGTGGTGAAATGCAACAACTGTTTCACAATGTCAACAGTTCAAGACATGCCAGGTAAATCATTTCAAAGTACCCAAAAGTCGGAGAAGGGGAGAAAGTCAAGGGAGTTTTCAGGGGGATGGATACTAGCAGCTTGTATTTATCCTCAATAGAAGTCAATTCACGTCATGCATTAACTAATATAGCTAAGAATCTGCTTCAAACACAGAAAAAAAACACAACTGAAAATAAACTTCAAGGAGAAGCTAGCTAGGCACAAATGGACTAATTTTTGCACTGTAATACAAGCAAGTAAGTTAAGCAAAAGGTTATGGCCAATATTATACATGTAAAGGAAACATCGGCTAGGGTAGGAAAGGGACAGTGCAAAAAGGATAATGCCATGCCTTAGAGGGTACGTGCACACAGCACCGTGGTGTGAGCCCTCGCCTTGGGACAGGTCCAATCTTTTAACAAGGCAGCAACCTGGCATCATCCTCCGGTGGCACGCACCAGGCTGGGCACAAGGGACAGACGCACAGGGTCAGTCACGCTGTGATCAGATCCAAATTCATTTGGACTTCATTCATTTGACTTTGGTCACCTCAAAGGCACCTGATTTTCACAAGAAGCCAGGCAGCTGCCTTGGATGTCCTTTGCCCCTCACTCCATATTCTCCAGATATTTCCCTTAAAACAGGAGTTCAAAACCTTATGCACTACTGACACTGGTTAGAAGCGTTTTGATAAATAAGGCAGTTTCTATGCACTTGTATCCTGTTGCCCTATATTTAATTAATAATTTACATTAAATAAGTTAAAATACATAAGTGACTATCTTCCAAATATGCATATTAAGAGGTAGAAACTATCTGTCTGGGAGATGTTCAAGAAGGTCACATCTTCTGTAATTGCAAAGAACTGGATTTTTTTTTAAAGCACATTACTACAAAACAGTAAGAGATAATTTTTTTTTAAAAGTGATAAATTGATACTGGTGATCCCAATACCTACTGCCATTTGGAGGCAATTGGAGTGGTTTGGGTCCTAAGGCATACCTGAGATCAGTGTGACTATGCACCTTGCTCTCCCATCTTGCTCTTCAGGAAGGAAATTCACATTCACGTTATACACATGGGTGGTTCAGAAAGTGAAACTTTTTGTATTATTAGTGAATTCTGTTTGAACAATTTGACATAGTTGTTTATTGCTCTTTTGCAGGCAACAGTCAGTCAATCACCGGCAGCATCCTCACTAGGTGAGATAGCTACCTACAGCTATGACACACAGCTGGGTCACAGCCTGAGTAATTGCGTTTGAACCCTGAAGAACACTTTACCTCGCTAATTTTGATGGCGCTGCTTATGCAGCATCAAAAAACTGCACACAGTCAGTAACTTTACCGCCCAAGCAAGGGTATTCCCCTGCTGTTCAGGATACCTGCGCTAACAACCTCCAGCGTGTACCCTTTCAGAAAAGTTGTGACTGGCTGTAAATAGTATTGTGGAGTCCTATCACGTGCTGTAACTAACAGAACACAATAGTTTTGAAAAACCTACGTATAAAACACTCATCATTGGATAGTCTTCTTTTCATTGCAAATTAACTTATTTTCTTTGACCACTGGAGAATTTAAAATCCATTCAAAACCCATTTCCAAGACAGCCTCATTTCCTCTAAAGGAAGAATAAAGATCTGCAGGTGTACAAAGGGCTCCATGTGAAGGTAACGTTAGGGAGGCGGTATTTCTATGGAGACAAAACAGTAGCAGTAGCAAGAAAGACAACAAAATCCAGCTAGCTAGAAATCAATATTTTAGTCTTTACAAAGGAAATGTAAAAAGGGGAAAAAAAAAAACAAACCAGAGTTTGAGCATTCTGTTTCAGATAATTAAAATAAATGCCAGATGAGAGTAAATTTTAATAAAGTAGGCTTTATAAATTAGAACCACAGACACACTCATGAATAGAAAATACAAGCCTTTAATAATCTCTCAACTGAGGCATATATATGCCTAGTAATGACACACAGCCAAATCAAAGGTATTTAGAATGGCTGCAAAGAGCGGCAAGAAGCAGAGAAAAACAAGACAGAGGACCATTATACGTTTTGCATGTTTAGCCAGATTGTCTTACATGTGGTCCCTTTCTCCAAACAGAACCTGCACTTGCACTGGTTGTACTCGCTGCCTGCCGGCTGCAGTGGAAGGAGTAATTGCTTATTATCTGTGACACCGGGGCAACGTTTAGTTAGGCTTTCATGACTGAGTTCCTCATCTTTTACAGGAAAACAGCTAATATATGTATATACATACATCAAAAAAAAAAAAAAAAAATCCCTACATGGAATTAACACACCTAACCGAAAATTAAAATGTTAAAACTGATAGCAAAAATATTTCTTACCTTTCTGAAAAACTGAGAGAAAACATGACCTAGACCGCGAACCATCTCTCAGTCTATGAAAAACTTCTATTGTTTTGAAAAAAATTACATCTGATTTAAATAAAACAAGAAATACTTCTTTATGTGCTAAACCACCTTCTATTTTATTTACATGCAAATTTGCCCTCCCTCTATCTGTTTCTGAACTGTTACCAGAAAAACCTGTTACCAATTTTTTGGCATTGCCCAAAAATATCCATGAAATGCTCATCAGTTGCTAAGTGATACAGTAACTTCCAATTTTACATACCAAAGCGAAGCATCCCAGATGTCACCACCTTTATAGTATTTCCCAGCACGTTTGTGGCCACGCGAGCGCATTGCCCATCCTTTGAGCAGATGTGAGGCTGCTCTCCCTGTGCGGTGGCCAGACCGGGAGTCACCCAGGCGTGCTACCTTGATGGGCACGGGAGCTCGGTTCCTCTGCGGAGAGGAAAGGTGAGAGCTGAGCACCGCCTGCGCTCCAACCAGGTAGCTGGGGCAAGTCCAGAGCACTAGAAAGGAGCCCGCAATGTTATGTAGAGAAAATAAGGAAAGGCTTTTCCTCACAGCAATATTAACGTAAGTCCTAATATACAGTCTGGAAAACATAATTGTATTTCTAGCTTGTAGTCAGCTAAAGAAAGTACTGATATCGTCTGTCAAATTTACTGATGATTATTATCCATAATTTTTTTCTGTTTTTTTCGCACCCCTGTATTTCCACTGGGCATGTTTTGTTTCTCAAAACCCGTATTTTTGACAGCGTTAGTCAGCACATCAAAGTGAAATAATGAATCTTACTGCTATGCTTTTTCCATCTCTAAAAGCGTCCATAGAAAGCCCTCAGAATGCCCCCAGAAAAATCACTTTTTCTTGACTTGTGGTATTTTAAGCAACTGACAAGAAAAGCAGATTCTAATATGCCACAGAGGAAATTAAGGTAGAGTGAAATCTATATATGCATGTATATGAGTTTGCATATTTTATAATCTTTCCCACAATTTAAAGACTCAGCATTTCTATGTAAATGGTTTACAGCAACAAACAAAAGGAGAACATCTAGATTTGCAATTCAGCATATTGAGACATAAAAAGTCTGAGATACCCACGACCAGGCATACTTCAGAATAAATATACATCAGGACGGCAACAGAACTAGGCCTGATGTGGATTTCAGTAGAGTTGCTGTCAATCAAACCAGTATTTAATTCAACAGACTTTGTCAGCTTGCTTAAGTTACAAGGCCAGCTGGAGATCCCTTCCTCATTAATCACTGCATCCCCAGGTTTCTGGATTACTCAAATTAGCTGCCTGTACTCTTGGTGCACTCCCCCACAGAGCATTGTTCTGCTGCCTGGGTCTATGCCCCATTTAATTTGTCATCAGGCATTTAGAGACGCCTATGGAAACTAAACAAACTCTGGAACTAAGACAGATCAAGCTAACAGACATCCCAATTTCTATCCTGGAATCCGTTGCTGATGTTTATTTTTGGTGATAGGAAGCCTGGGGAACACCGCAGGATTTGAAGCAGTGACAGGGAGCAGGGTCATGGCTGCACACAAACAGCTTTGGGTTTAAGGTGTGTTAATTTCTAATGGAGAGGAAGGAGGAAAGAAAACAATCACTTCCTCAGCTCATCGATCTGGAGCAGCGTTAATCCATATACTGTCTTTCTGGACTGGACCACGCAATACCTACTGAAGCAAGCCGGAGCTACAGAAGTGAGATACCCTAGAGAGGTGTTTCAAAATCAGAATTGTAACACCTCACTTCAACGGGAAAGTCTGCCTCTGCAGAGCCTTGCTGCTAGTCTGATCCTGAACTTCCAAGTCTTGGAAATACTCATAGTTAGTATGAATTCAGAAATATGAAATAAAACCAGAGAGGCAGTAGGTACATTGATGTATCTATTTCATACCACCTACATCTAGAAAGTTAATTCAGCTACAGGAAAGGATATTTAAGCTTTGCTGCAGCCTGGCTAACTACCATGGAGCAATGAGGGTTATTAACGCGGGCAGGCTGCGTTGGGAGACACAGGAGGAGAGGGAGGCTGAAGGGATCCTTGTTGCTCCAATTCCTCCTGTCCTTCCAGGAGATCCCACTGACTCTTTTCTTTGCTTCATAAACAGTGAGAAATCAGGGCAACTTACCTTCAAAATGCAGCACCAATACTCAAAATACCTACTGTAAATCCTCCTGTACAGAGACACCAGCAAAACTAGTATAGGTTCTTAAAGTACATTTTCCTCAAAATCTGTGAGAACAGAGAAGGATAATCTGGCAGGAGCAGCAGACAGGTGAAGATCCTCTCTGAAGTGTTGCAAATGGTCAAGAACCAGGCTGTACTTGTTCTCCTCAACTGAAGCCAGAGGATATATACAGTGAGGGCAACTGAGGTATTTTAAGCAAGGAAATTTGTTTCATGGTTTTATTAAGATAAACTACTATAAGGGCAGCTATAGCTCAGCCTATAAATGCGGTGAACTCCTATGACATTTTTTGCCAGCCTGCGCTATAAAGAGCAGATAGAATAAAAAAAATTTGCAGGCAACACATTGTTTCTTGAACAAGACAAAAAGCAATTAGACACCACCACAAGCATGCAATTAATGCAAATAAGAAACAGAAGATTGCTGCTTTGTGCTAGGCAGTGCCAGCAGACTTCACCTTAATGTGCTTCACGTATGTCAGAGACAGACAGAGGAATGTCCAACCTCATTCTCTCCACCACCAGTGACCCTTTCCACCTAAAAAGCGACCCTTAAGATGAAAGTTATTTATTTTCCAAAGCAGAAAGCAGTGGCTGACAACTCAGCTGTCGGATAATAATTACTCTCATATCCTCATCAGACTGTCCAGTATTGAACTATGTTATACTGAACAAATCCACCCTAACGATCACACCAAATCAGCGATGGGCAAACTGTGTGCTTTGCTGGGATGTTGAGTGTCCCTGCCCCCAAGGCTGGCTCAGTAACGTACCACCTCGAAGCACAAAGGAGGCTGCTACAGAGATGTTTTGCCTGCAGCATGCTTGTTAAAACAGAGCACTAGCGCTGCAATAAAGCTCTCTCTTGTGAACCTGAAAAATCATAATAAATTATACTGAAAAACTAAAGTAATTGCAATAATTGTTCCAAAGCCAAAACTACTTAATGCCTTAAAATTTTCATTAATTCTGAAAAAAGCCTCACTGGTCTAATCTGAACTCCTTTCCTTATGAAATCTGACTCTCACCAAAAGCTGACTATATTAACAAAAGGCAATCCAATCCTTATTTTCCATTTCTTGTTCTTCTTCACCAGCTACAACAAATGACTGTTTTGCATGGCATCTTGGAAATAGAAGAAATAGAGAAAGATCACGGTATACGGATAATTAAAAAGATTCAACAGGAGTCATCTTGGATGAAGTGTTATGAAGATGTTAAGTCATGGCTGACATCGTAGAATTGATAATGTACAGAAGTCCTGTAATACCCATAGGCCAAATCTACAGAAATACGCTACATAAATAATGAAAACATATATGAAAACTTATCCCTTTCTTCTTCTGAGATTTAGCACTAGGCATTTCCTTACATTTCTTTTCCTTACTTTTATATTAAATCAAACCATAGTTAAAATAACATAGTTATAGATCTTGGAACAATTCGCCTGTCTTAGCCCAAACCCACCATCGAGATTCAAAATAGAAGCAAAGAGGAAACCAATATTGATTTGAATTCTACTCTGTCGTATTGATTTGTGGAATGGATGGCATCTATTTAATTTCTCAGTACACAACTATATATTGTGTTCTATTAAACGTTGTGGTTTGGCAGCACGGAGGAAGGTACCGATCTTTCAGAGCCAAATCGCACACAAGGTCAGACTGAATTCCTTGCAGGAATAGGGGAGATCATGGCTTCGGTGGAGGCAAATGACTGTCCTCGACAAAGAGAAGCTTCCAGGGTGCACAACGCAATACGCAAGTAAGGACCATGTAGCTGGGGCTGAAACTGAGGGATGCACAAGAGGAAGAGAAGCAAACTCAGAGAGCAAGCTCCTGACATGAGAGAGTCATCTTGAGATGCAGAGAAGATTGGACATTTTGTTTTAATCAAGAAAGTCACTAAAATGTCCCGTAGTGAGAGCCACTCTAGAGTAGCAGACTCTGTGGTCTGTACCCTAGATTCAGATTCACTCTTTCATTTTAAGCCAGCTCAGACAGCAAATCTATGTTTTATGCTTCACTGGTTACTGTGTTCCTATTTGTGTTCAAATGAATAAAAAGCTCTTGATGGTGAATGTCCTTTCAGTGAGTCCATCGAGGAAAGGTCCTCCTCTGAACAGTCAGAAACCAATCAGAGCTAACCAAAAATAATAACAAAATCTCAGTGCTCTTCCCTCATACCCATACGAGGTTTATGTTACCCAAGTAAAAATTTTGTGCTGTCTTTTGCCCTCACTTGGTCTAATAAATGTTTTCATGGAGTAACAACACTTAGGTCTCTACAATTTCTGGTGAAATTACCTTTTAATATCAATGAGCAAGTTCCAAAAACCTACCAAGAAATACTTCACTCCCAATTATTTATTTTAGAACGTAGGAAGGAAAAAAAGCAGACAAAATTTCAGATTCAACTCCGGAAGTGAGCTGCTCCCTCCTCGAGTTTGAACCATGAGCAGTAGTGTTCGTTATACCTAGCTTGAGAACATACCTGATCCACAAATCTATTCATCCCTATCTTAAGCAAACCCCCTGGAGAAGTCCCCAGTACTGAATGTTTTCGAAACTTAGATTTTGATAGCATTTCTCTGTCATGATGGCAAAACTACAATAGCAGGTTTCTGAACACACAACCACATGGTTTGTGTATTACAAAATAATAATATAGTTAACTATCTGGGCAACTCTTGGTATAACAAAACCATAGCCTCCAGGTGCTACTGAAATGTAAATAGCTACAGTGGCCTCGTAGATTGGTATTGAATGGGATCCTGAGTGAGAGCAGAGAGAATGAGAGCGCGCTCAGTTTAGGTTCAATGCAGCTCAGACGGCAATCTTGCAAAGCATCTACTAACTTATGCCTTACTGCATTATTAATCTTACGGCAGAATAAATTGCACATAAAGCTTTAAGAAAATCATAGGTGGTGCTAGAACTACTCAAACTGAAATGTTCGCATAGTATTAAATATCACCCGTGCTCCTAGTTACTGGTTATTAGCTTTTTTTTTTTCTCCATGTAAGCAATTGCCAATTCTTGTGCTTGTCTAGGGCTACTTTCTGGTAAGGCTCCAGGGACTAAATGCTGCGGTACCTTCAGTCGCCTATCTGCCCAAGCACTCTATTTGGAAAGCTTTAGCATGCTTTGTAAAAGAATACCTATTTTTGCACTCTGTCAACCTTGTGTGTATTGAGATAACAGCCCTTACTTAAAAACAAAACAAATGCCCAAGAACGGACATCAGCCAGGTACCATCCCCAGATGGTATCATCTCAACTATTTTAAAACAAACTCGCTTTTCTCATAGCATTGTAACCAATACTTAAAATATATGTATATAGTACTATATATTGCTTAAAGAAAAATATTTTGTTGCCAACATACAACTTAAAAACGTGTCTGGTTAGCAATCATATTGTGGGAGAGCTCTATTATATATTTGTATATCAGACTCATTATCATATTAAAAATACAGACATACTATAGCCTGTCACATAGAAGTTGTGGTTAGGAAGAATACTCCCTTTTGAGAGTTATTATCTATGCCTCATACTGTCTCTATTCCAGTAAAAGGATGTTGTCTCAAAATAGAAAAGAAGTTTTATTTTGTGACGTCTGTGTATTTTACCCAAGTATATAAATTCATTCACTCCTATAGCAAGAGACATTGTGATACTGGACCAGGCATATTTTAGAATTCTTTCCTTAACACAGGCTCACATTGATTATAGATTGTACCTATTTTAAGGTAAAACTGAGTGTTTTCTGTGGGATCTGAAAACAGAAAGTCCTCAATTTAAAGGCAGCTCTGCCAGGCACTGGAACAGCAGCAGGCAATCTCTGCCAAGTACTGTTATTTCAGTGAATCAGCCAATACAGACAAAGAGGTGTCAGAACTCTGATGCCCTTTTGCATCACGTATCTGTCCAAGAGAGTAAGCTAAGGAATTAAGGTTATTCTTTTTTTTTAAGTATAATGAAACTAGGGAACCACGCCAAAGCAAGTCCGATAGTTTGGGGCACTTTGTGACACAGAAGTTCCTCATGCCTTACGCTTGGTCTGACCACTAAGATATCTAAGGTAACTTCTTCTGAATACCTGCATGTCAGTGTTTACTGGTATACAGTAATATAATCTGGCATGAAATGGCAGAAATAAAAGCAAAAATAGAAGGGGAATTTTAAATAACTTCTATTTGTGTTGTTTACTTTAATAGGACTAAACAGAAACCATAAAATGTTGCCGTCTTTCTTGACAAAACTATGATGTAGCATGACCAAATAGCTTAACTACCTGTATTTAAACATCCGCTTTTTGACATACTGAATATATCAGAGCAATATACAGATGAAGACAACATAATTATCCTGAATTTTAAAATTACTGCTGAAATAAATTACTTCATAAACTATGCTTGGCACCTACCTGTATTTGCAGTTTACCAAATGATATAAGACAAGAATTTATTGTTGTCTTAATTCTTCTAATTAAGAATTAAATGCGTTTCAAACACTACAGAAAGAAAACTGTGCAAGGTCTCCCTCAACATACAGTCCTTCCAGCTGTCCTTGATACTGAAATCATGATACAAATGCGGAGATGTTAGATCTCCTTAGTTTATGGACTTAAGGAAGCCAAGATGACGTCTATCTGACTTGTTAGTTAAAATAATTGAGCTTGTATTTTGTCATTATCGTTAACATTTTTCAAAGCGATTTTGCTAAACAGACACTATGCTAAAAAAGTTAGTCTGATACTCAACAGAAAGTTCTTCTGGTTTTGGCGTGATTTTTAAATAACAGTCATGATTCAAAGACATTTCTTAGGGCAGAAATAGAAAGGCTATCCCTCTTTTCTGGAGCAGTGGGCTTATTGCCTTTGTTTAAGATTGATGCTGTGCGAAAGAGAATAGCAAATAATCTCTGTCTTTGGATTTCCAAAAAGGTAAAAAGAATTTGTGAAGCTTTTTTCAAATACTTTCTATTTTCTTTGGTGTTAAGCTCAGAAAATCTTGACCTGTTTCCCTATGGAAATAGATTTTTCTTCATAGTGCACACACTTGAGCACAGAAATTCTTCATGAGCTGAGCTACAGAAAGGGGCTTTTTCTTCAGCCCATTCGGAATACTCTCCTAGGATCCATCAATAAATTATAGGAGCTTTGATGAAAACTCCATAATTAAAGATGTAACTGTTTTTAGAAGGCTGATTTTAACACTCCTAACATCCCAATTTTATATAATATGGCATACGTTTTAAAAAAGGAGAATGTTATACCCAAGATTAATTATAATCTGGTAAGTATGACATAATATGTGATTTATGAATTAAACAGAATTTCTAAACATACAGGCAGTGGCGTATGTGGGCTGAGGAAACTTCAGCAGCATCCTAATTGCTGTAGGTATCCTGGCCCCGCTCATAACTCAGATATGGCTGCTTTTTAAAATCTAGCCTCAAGCTTCGTGCTGTGAAAATGTCATATAAACAGCCGAACAGCCTTCCAAAGGAGAAGACCAGCATGATCTTACGCTTGGAGGAATTCCAACCGAAATTTGCAAGACATCCCTTTTACTCGGGGTTGACACTGGTATAATTTGCAAATGCATACGGCGTTTTGTGTTTGAAAATACAAATAACAGTTTATGCAAAAGCATAGGTCCCATTGTCAATGTTTTCCAAAAGCATAAAATAAAATAAAATAAATTAAAAAGAACTACGTAACACATATTTCTAAATACGTGTTTACATACTTGTCAGTTAGTGAGTTCAATAATTCAGCTATAATTCTACAATGAAATCATATGGAACATCAAATATTTCAATTACCAAAAAAAACCCCCCAATTCGCAGAACTTGGGCAAACAGGGACCCCACTTCATTTCAGAAAAAGACACTCAGGTTCATCATGTTTCTTCTCTAGTATTTTTCTATAGTTTAAAAATTGTTATTGCCATTTCCTATATGTTCAGCTGTATTTTTCACCATGAATAATTCAACTTGTGGAATATGCAAGGAATGCATTTATTTTTACTCCTCAAATCCATCTTGTGCAGAAAATTATAACTAAAAAATGAAGGATGTTTATTATTTTGAGTAAAATACTCCCAGTTTTTCTTCAGTTTAACATGATATATTTATAGGGTGAATCGCAATACTCTTCTTCCAAATTATTCTACCATGACGCTCAATCAACTCAAGCAGAAAGAGAAAGTTAAACCAAATATAAATATCTGGAAATTGTATTTTACCCAGAATGAGAGGACTATTAGCCCTTCCCTTTGCAAGGTAACAGGGGATCTTTAGTGATCACAAGCAGCCAAGAGTTCAGTCTTACACTTCAGCTGAAAGATAACTCGGCAACACAGATTAAACCGAATTACTATACCCAAGTGCATGTTTATGAAGCACTCAAACAGGAGGCAGGCATCTGTTTTACGGCTAAACTCAGGCAATTTAGTTATGTATTTTTCCATATGAGTAAAACTGATTCAATTACAGTAGTAACCACCTAGGATAATTCTCTTCAGTATATATCTTTTAGCGGCATATGATGTGACTTGGCAATATTCTTGCAGGTGAAAACGCTTAATACTGCAGACCCCTAAAAATACAATTCCTTTTTGCAATGAATAAGCAGAGGATTTCTCATCATGGTAATGATGAGATTCTGTTTAGAAGTAACGATTACAATTAAAGCACTTTATCAGACTTCAAAAATGGGGCTTCGACAACTGTGAAACATATCACAAAACTACTCACAGTGACTTCTGCAATCAGCCTAAGAAGTACTGGAGGAAACAAGGATGACTGTTTGTGAAGCAGATGACATTTAAAGAAAATATAATTTAAAAAAATGAAAACATACCAACTGACAGAAATGAATAACCAATGGTAAATGTTATCATTTTGAACAGAATGTTTCTTATGAAATATGGCATGTGTATAAATCATTAATTCTGCTTTCATTAGAGCCAGCTCTGGAAAAAAATTGCAGATTGCTTTACAAAAAATATTATCCCTGTCATAAAATAAACAACAATATCATTTCACACTTACAGAAGATCTTCCTGCCAAGGATGAAGATGGCGATAATATTAAAGCTTCTTACAGGCATTACCTAACTAAGCTTAATGGCATCCCTAGAAGGGTAGTCAGTTGTTACGGTACTCTCTGAATCCATGGTCAAACGAGAACAAACAGGTTTATACCCCAACAGCCCACTGTGAGTTTGAGAGTCACTAGGAATACCACCCTGGAGTCCTGACTCCCTTATTTTTGCTCCCACAGCTGCATCATTAAACTATTATATTGTGTGGAATTCACCCAAGTGCAGAAACATAAGAAATATGAACCAGCTCAGCTGTTCTGGGAGCTACAGCAAGGCTTTCATTAATAAAAACTAACAATATAGATGGTCACTAGGGAGAAAATTAATCTAGTCCTGACCTCCTTTCCCATTTCATGTCCCCTTGTACTGTGGAAGTGGGACATAGTTCTCCATTGGCAATTCCAAACAAGCTCTGGAGGGACGGTCTCTCATACGGTTAGGAATATACAGTTTTTAATACTACGATTCATTCAATTTCTTGATGTCTTTGTTATAGTCCTTTTTTTTTTTTTTCTACCACGCTTCAAAACTTTGTACTAAGCAGGCACGTACCCTCAACTCTACGCTACAGATGGGGACAGTGAGCCAATGAAGCAAAATGACTTAACGATCACCCCCAGCCATTGCCAGTGCTGGGAACAAACCAAAGGCTCGGGAAGCTTAAGGTAGAAGACATAAAAACATAAACATACAAGAGAGGCTTTACGCATCCATGTGGGTAAAAAAAATAAATTAATAAAAGCCAAATAAATAAGAATTTAAATGAGTAAAAAAAAGGGTCGTGTTGGTAACTATACATTCAGAGCAAGACCATTCCTGTTGTATTTGATGCATACACTCTTAGCACGGAAGGCAGACATGAGAGGTGAAATGAGAAGAAAGGGGGTTTTTATCTGCTACAAATGCAAATCCCCAAAGTCTCAAAGGGTTTTGAACATAACGGACTATTAGACTCATTCCAGCTGCTCCATGTGCTTCACCTGAACATTTTATACCACTTTTTCTTACTTTTCCACTTTATACCACTTTTACTCTCTTTCACTCAAATTTCATTTAATTTAAAACGTTAGAGTGGCATCAGCTACTAAATTTTCTTTATTTTTTTCTTTTTGATTGATTTTGTTATGTTTTATACTTTTTACAGTTCCCTTACCTCTTTATATCCAGTTCTTTTTCTTTTTTAAATACACAGATATTCAGGTTGCTATTTTTAAAGGTGTTTACAGACATTAGGAACATAAATCATACTGGCAGTTGTCAAGCACCAGACATTTAAGCCTTTTCAGTTTCGCTGACAATCTTATCCTTCAACTTTCAAATGCCCTGATAAGTCACCACATTGATCTCTTTTTTAAGCATGAATACACTACGCTTTCTCAACCTCCACATGCACACAGTGAAGAGCAGGCAATCACCTGAGCCTTTTGTAAAGCAAGGTGGTATACCTTAAGGGAAATACCATCTTCTTTTATGTTTAAACCAAAGAAATTGGAGCATTTTCTGAAGTTTCCCTTTCACTAAAGTACGCCCAAACAAAGGAAAAAGAAAACACACACACTAAATACACAAGAGCCACTATCAGCCTTTAGCACAAAAACATGGAGTTAGGCTGATGGAATAGAGGAGAAGGTGCACTAAGTGAGCAAATACATATATTTATTTGCACTCGTAACTCAATCACAGCTGGCGGAAGGAACTACTGTCTGCAAAAAGACCAGATCTCAGGGCACCTGGGATGAGTCACGACGCCTCTGTAGAAAGGCCCTGAAAATTCCTGCCAGATTTGGGTTACTGTCTTGGACATCCTCACAGGAGTCCTTCTGGTTAAAATGATCCCTGAGAGACTTTCTAAGGGATGTTGGGTATTAAAGGTCCACTAGCTTTTGACTGGATTCCCTCTAAGGCTCAACACTCAATATCATATTCTTTTGCTCTACCCTGTCACAGGTCCTAAATGCAAAGGCTTTTTGTAGGGTCAGGGCAGACATGAATAGCTACAGCTGCTCTCCATACAGAGCAAAAGAAAACCATGCAGAAAGAACCTCCTGGTTTTCACCAAAAATCCACATCCACAGCTAAATCTGAGGAAAGGCTGATATGGAAACAACTGACAATAAATCAGAATTGATCTCTTCACTCAAGTAATATAAACGAGACAAGCATGACTTTCTGAACTTTTAAAAGTACTTCTGAGCTGTAACATATTTTTGCTGCAATAATAAAAAGTCAGGCTGTCTAAATAATTGAATACCAGCAGTTCCATGGTAGTTTCACCCTAAGAAATATCATCTTTTCCAAGTTCTTCCAGAGACTTCTCTAGCATATTGCTGACTTCTTACTCTCTCTGTATATTAAGCTAAAAGGATCATTTTCAGAACTTTATTTTAGCTCAGAGTAGTATTCCACAGTCAATAGCTTTTTACCCATTTAGAATTATGCTCCCTTTCATTTTGGGACCTGTATAATATTCTGCATTTAACATCCGAAGAGTTACGCCTTCCTATATTAACCACGTAATCCTAAAGTGGCAAATTAGAGATCAAAAGTAATCAGTAGTATATCACTTCAGCCATTTTAGTCGTTTTCCCATTTAGTCATTTTACCCGTTTCTTTGCCTTGTGGTCCCTTTTGAGTGATATTTCAGCTATGTCTACTTCACAGACCCGGGTTATATCTCAATTTGTTCAGCCTGCTACACATGCTGAAGTAAGAGCTTTTGTATATGTGTTACCATATTTGAAATGCACATTGGAAAAAGAAGTAATAATGTATACTCACACATCATAATTTCCCTTTAAGGCCTCAAACCTGTTTTGAGAGGTAATCATACCAATTTTACCGAAAGGTTAAATTGAAGTATAAAGTGATTATGTGACTTTGAGTAACTCACTTGGGAAACGTGTAACAAAATGAAACCGAACTCCAATGCCTCATGGCATCCAAGATATCTGCTAGGGGTAGCGCAGCACCGATAGGACGCTCATGCCTTTCTGCAGTGGCAGCTGGAAACACAGCAGGATACTCCACAGCATCTCACATGGCACCGGCTACTTCTGGTTTTCATACTTGTGCACACAGTGAGGTACATACTCCTGTTTATGAACTGGAATTGCTTCCTAGACTTCCTAAGCCAACTCTGTTTTATTAAACAGGCAACACTGTTTCCAAGGTTAAGAGAATTTTTTATCATTCAGCTAGTGTTTGGAACTTAGATTTCCTCATTTGCAGTAGAAATCTTCGAGAAGTGAAAGTGAACCGAGAAATAGCCTTTTCTGGTCTTTACAATACAGGAGGGTGCCTAGCCAATCTGAAATCTTCAGAGACATTTTTTGGCAACAGAAGTTTTTCAATTATATCTCCTGTAGCTTTACGCATTTCAAATACTTCTCTTCCTTCTGTTGAATTTCTAATAGGTATTGCAAGCCTTTGGCTCCATGTCCAGTATCCTCGTGCCAAATGACTGAAAGAATCTCAGGTCTAGCGGTTTAAGATGATAATGTAAACACAAGTTCTGTGCTTGTTTTTCCATTTAGACTCATCTAATTCAGGTGAACCAAAACAAAACACAGAAACTAATCGTCAAATGAAAATAGAAAACGTCATAAAATTTAATTCTTGGAATCCTCTATGTTCAGCTCTGCTTGATGTAGGAACCATTGACCATACAGTGGTAACGTCCGTAATTCAACCAGCTGACCAGTTTGGGGACATTTTGTAGCTTGGATTCCAATCAGAACTCAATGTTCAATTGAGAGTTTCAGGTATTTTCGGCGCATCCCCTCTGCATGAACATGTTCAAGGCAGGCTTTTCAGCCCGTGACAACTTATGTTAGTAACCCTATGGAAGCACTCTAACTGCCTTCTAATCCCCATCAATCTTTTTTTCCACCACCTATCATTGAGAGGTTATCCTTTGCACGATATAGCATCAACCAGTTTGGAAATTATCTTCTCTGGAGGTTTTTTTTATTTATTTATCTCAAATTCTTGCAGCAGCTATACTTTGAAACATCCTTCTGTGTTTAGGCAATTTATAGTCTCAGCTTCCTTAGTAAGACAAGTGCCAGTTACATCAATTATATCTTAATTAACAACAAAATGCGTGAGCAGAATTGTGCGGTATTCACTATTATGTTCACAGTATTGTTATGGCACTGCAGCATTACTGCACATGTGGAAACAACTTGCAGGGCTCCTGCCCACCTGTATAAAATTAGCTTTCAAGATTTAAGTGTTTAAGATATTAGAAAATATTTCTCTTATAGTAAATTTCTTCTGCAGTGTAGCACTAATCCATTCTTAAAGAATACCATTTTCTCCTGTGAAGCAGAATGCATATTATTTAGAAAAAAACAAGAGACAGAAAGAAGCAGCATATCTTTACCCTCCGCACATCTTTGCCAAATGTTTCGCTGTAGCTAGTGCCCAGTATTTCAAACTGAACATAGGGGTTGGCGCCATCTTCTCTGAACTCCATAACACCAGTAAGCCCAGTTATGTGGCCCTGAGGAAATAAGTTTCAGAAATTTTAGAATAGAACAAATTTGCCTTTATATACACTCCTTTTCATTAAAGGTATGCCAAATCTGCTTTGAAAGTGTTTACAGTGAACTTAAATGTGGCAATTACGTGCTCTTCAATAGCTCAAACATAGCGCCTGACAAGAGAGGCATGAAGAAAAGATAAAATTTTAGGTATTATTAAAACCTCTCTGTGAAAGTATCACAGAGTTTTGATTTTGGGTTTGTAGCAAAGCAGCTTGAGATGACACTAAAGTTTGAAATAATTTTGCAACAAAGGATGGCGTCATTAGGACCAGTCGGAGCCTAACGTAACACTTGATCAAATCACGTCATTTTACTAGAGGAAAACAATTTAATCGATATATATGGGCAAACAGGGTTTTTTTTTCCCCCAAAATACTTGCTAAAGTTGGTATACAGTAAAAAATTAGGTTTTTTTCCCACTAGTATTTGATGATGAAATAACTTACATACAAGAAGTTACCATGCATCTGCAAAGCCACAGTACTGTCCATATTTAAGTAATTCAACATGCTACACGACAGTGTAACTGTTAGTGACAACTTAGCTGAATCACGTCCCTTTTCCTCTGGGCTGCAGTACACAGATACTTACCAATGCTCAGCCAACTTACGGAGCCACCTGAGCTGCAGTAAATGGAACATAAGTTTTAAACCTTATCGTTGGTCGGCCCCTTGAGCTCCTTAAGTTCTTCTCTTGGGGAAATTATTACAATGCATGCACGCATCAATTTGTATGACTATTCCTAATCACACTACCTCCACAGAAGGTAGCTATGAGAACAACAGAAGTAGAACACACACCACTGGAGCAACACTGCACCATGGGTTATTTGTTTGTAATAAATCATTCGCTTGTTTAATAGCTGTAGATCATTTCTGGTAGTTGTAAATCACTTGCTTGTAATAAATCAAAGAGAAGTTGACTAGAGGTCAAAAACCTCTTCGGAAGCTAATCTCAAGTGGAAATGAAGTGACTTTTTCAATTGCTCAAACAATTGTGGTTTGTCTGTTCTCACCTTCTTAATAGTCTCTAGCATGGATCGTCCTCCATTCCAAGGTTTGGTGGATTTCCTCATGCAGTTCAGACTTGCCATGCTGTGCCATTTCCTGTCCTCCAGTTTTCTGTGGAAAGCATTGGCCAGCATGAGCACACTGTCATACAGGTACAGGTTGGAAACCTGCGAACAATAATAAAAATGAGCCTCTGTTTATTTGAGCATCCTTTCAAAGAAACTGCAAAAACCAGCAAACAAACAAAACAAAAGACGACATAACTAAAAACCGCATCTGGGTATGTTTGACGTGTTCAACAGTCAAGGCAATTCAGACAAATTACCAGTGCTCACTCCCACCTTCTTTCCTGCTTGGCACCTGGGCCCTTCTGGCCAAGGGACTCTGGCGCACTTGCATCGCCTGTGCATTACCTACACCACTGCAATGCAGTGCTGTAGAGACGTAAGAGATCGCAGTTCAAACATAAGCTCAAGCTATGGAGGGGAGTACATCTATCCATCAATGAAAGACAAGGAATGCTACTTTGTCAGTCCTTTCAGCAAGGAGAAAAAGATAGAATGAAATTAAGTTCTTGTTCTTTTTGTTCCTTTGAGCAATCTCCTTGGTAATTTCTGGCACAACAAAATATAATACTAATGCAACTCTTTAGAACAGCAGGAGGAGAACTGACAGTATTATTTTGGTCTTATCATCTCGCTCCACCAAATATACAGGAGGACTGGTTACTATTCTACTTTCTCTGGAGCTATTGATTTTAGTCTCCTTATTCTTCAATCTACACAAGAGATAACAAGAGCAATAATTGACAGGAAAGGCTCTATTAAGAGCACCACACTAGTAATGCTCAACTATGCATTTCATTTTTCAAACCAAGACCTGGCCAGCAATACAAGATCAGATCTTTAACATGCAGCTTTAACATCCACAATTTGTAAAACTTTAGCAGTGGTAGTTGGTCAAGAGAAGTGATTAAAAAAAAAAAAAAATCCACAAATTTGCCATTTATCTTTTGGATTTCTCTAATTCACTATAGGTGACAGTGCCTAGAGACCAGGAAAGGGCTACATGTGGAAGTTAATGCAGCTGCAGACTTCCTATAAAAATGTCACTCAGCTGTGAAAGCTTAAACATATACTACACACTTGGATCACTTGCTCCAAGTAAACTTCTGGTATCATCTTAAGATCCTAATCTTCAGAAACAAAATGCTTCATGTTCCATAATCTGTAATTTGACATAAACTGAGAATCTAGGCACTTAGAAAATCTTCTACTATAAGTAAATCTGAACAAAAGATACTTAAACAAAAATTCATTTTGAAAGACTCAAAATAGGAAGAAAATACACAAAAACCAGGTTGAGGATACTCACTTATTTAAGTGACTAAACACAAAAAGGGATCTTAATGTGAAAATCATGCAAAAACCATGAGATACTATCACTGAGATTCTCTCCCATCCGGCACTGCCATCTTCTTTCCCTCCTTTTCTTCCCAGAGTTCCTGAACGAGCAGTCCACATTCCCTATATTTGCTATTTTATCCAGTTAATCCTTTTAAAAGTTTCCAAAGCAGCTACTTTCTAGATTTCCTCTCTTTTAAAGAAAATTAAGTAGTTAAAGAGTTAATAAAAGTCCCAGCAACTGAGGCTCTTCCATTCAGTTGTATTTGTCTCCATTTCTGCAGATGTTTTCCAAACAACTTTCAAATAAAGCAACCAAACAAATCCTTATTATTCAACAGGACATTTTTCCTCTTCCGTGTTAAGCTACTCTCCACAAAACAAAACAAAACAAATTCAAAACAAACCCCCAAATGCACAAAACAAACCACCCCAAACCACAAAACCCACTTGCTTAGAAGTAGATTTTACCTGTATAAGGAAAAATGACATTTCTTATGTGCCATCAAGATCCTCTTTGCTCCCCACTGGATTTGATTCTACATCCTCACTTTTAACTGACAACTCATTGTCTGTTGCCTCGGAACAGCCACAAATCAGAAATGCTTTGTATTTTCTCGGTTTCTCACTGTTCTTTTTCAGTTCTGGAAAACGGCAGCCTTATTCCCAAAAACAGTTTGCTTGACTTGCTAGCAGAGAGCTTTAGGGCAAAATACAAGATACATGTGGGTACGCCACTTTCCTTCTCTTTCTACTTTTTATGCTTTTAGAGAAGCAGCCACAGTTCTGCATGTCTAATGGACTGAAAGCTTGAGAAAACTGCTTTTGAGGATCTTAGCCTACGTGACCATGCATCCAACTCAAATTACTCGATGCTGTAGAGCAAAACGAAACAATCCCTTATTTACCAACCTAATGCACATATTTTAGTTAGACCTACAATGGATTCTGTACCAATATTTTTCATTATTTCCTTTTGAAAGAGTGATATAAACTGAGTGACAGCACGAAAGGGAGTTTCCCACTACTTAGGTCCTTCTGTCATGTATCTAGAGATACGCACCAAGGCAGAATAAAACGTTGCAGTGGACACAGCAAGTTAATTTTTGCTATGGAAAGACTATTCTGCACAGTCTTTTGTACACACTTACCCACTGGTATTTTGCCACTCCAGATCTCTTCTACTGCAAGTCTCTTCCAAGAAATGAGTATATGGTACTTTTTAATGAGCAAAATTCCTTTTTCTCATATAATCATACTCTTGAGTATTTACTCCAGTAAAAATGATACACATGCATTACTACATTTTACTTCTTTTTTACCCCCTACTCATTGAGGAGTCAATATCCTATGGAAGAGTAGGTTGAATTTTATCCACACTATCAACTTCTCTTTTTTAGAATAGAAAATACACAAGCTAGGGAAAAAAAACAAAACAAAACAAAACAAAAAACACAATAGCAAAACCTCCACATCCAAGGCCAGAGTTCTATTATTAAAAAAAAAAAAAATATTTTTTTAATATTGTATTTGTTCAGTCTGCTAGTTAAGTCAAATATTAACACAAAGTGTAGAAGTCCACCCTATTAAGGTCAGAACCCTTTAAGGCTTATAAAGTATGACTCAAACCATCTGATTTTGCAGTGATCAAAATTCAGCGTGTAAACAATTTATTTCTTTAAAAGAAAAGAAGGCAGGATGTTCACGATGGTATTGTTTTGGTAGTTTTGTTTTGTTATTGTTTTGGTATTGTTTTGAAAGAGCCACTTCTTTGATGTGCAAAAAATAATCAAGAACAACCAAAAATATCCAGGTAACATAGAAAATGATGTCCTTTTGATCCTTCACAGTGTGCAGAGCAAAACCCAGCTTCTGAACATCCACAGCAGTATAGATCGAATGTCTTTGCCTAATCCCAAATGGGAACCAGCTTTATGCTGGAAAACAGAATTACGGAATCAGGTCTAATTTGATGCCTGAGTACTGTTGTGTGAGCGTAGCTGAACGGTTGATTCCTTCGATACCTACAGTAAGATCTACTATTAAATCACCGAGGTATATTTTTATCTTATTTTTTTCTAATTCCATTCCAAGGTAGAAAAATAAGAATACTCAAACACATCAAATATGCTCCTCTTCTCAAAATAATATTCACTTTCTACCTAAATTTATTACTATGTATGCTTTTTCTTGTAGAAAGAAGTTACTTAAGACACAGAAATTCTGGCCTGATCTCACAGTAAACCCAGGGCTATAATAATTTCCTTTTTTTTTTTCTCTATTATATTCCTTTTAATCCAGCAAAATCTCTGCATACGTATCAGATTGTATTTGCAACACAAGGTTGCTGTAACCTCCGAAATAGTGGTGCCGTGAAAAGAAAAAGGGTTCATCGGACAAAGCCTGTATACACTTGTTACTGCAATTGCCAACATATTTTAATTTTCATCTGACTACGGAACTCCCTCTGAATACAAACATGATCCCTGAAAGGGAAGTTGTGAGATACCCGAGGGATCAGCTATGCTCCGTTTCCACCAGTGCTGTCAGAGGTACGAGAAAAATAGTAAATCTAAAAATTAGTCTTCGTGGCTACTTTAGGTTTTCCAAGCTCTTGAGCATTTCTTATCTCCCCTATTTATATATTCACAGGGGGAACACAGGAGGGAAGGACACAGAATGACAGAATGGTTCGGGTTAGAAGGGACCTTAAAGATCAACTAGTTCCAACCCCCCTGCCCTGGGCAGGGACACCTCCCACCAGACCAGGCTGCTCAAAGCCCCATCCAACCTGGCCTTGAACACTTCCAGGGATGGGGCAGCCACACCTTCCCTGGGCAAGTATCTCTGCCTGCAGGGATTCCCCTTCATATAAAAAATATTTCTAGATTAGAACAAAGTGTTTCATTTCTGTCCTGTTTGGAGAAAGAAACAGTAATTTTAAGCTCCTCTTTCACTTCATAGCTGAGAGGTGGAAGAGCTGGAGGTGGTGTGACTGCAATGCTTTTTGACCTATCTGCAACAAGAACGATGGTGACTGTTTCACAAATATATTAAGGAGTTTGCCCTGTACATGAGTAATCTTTGGCATGTTCTGCTATATCTTCAGATGATTATTCCAGACTTCATGAACCTTTATTTTGTAATGAAGAAAAAATCCACCATACACGAGTAGAATAGAGCAGAAATTTTCAATGAGAATGGAAATCTCTCCCTATCACATTACTAAACGTCATTTTATAGAGGGTTTTATGTGAATTTCATAAGATTTGCCAGAGTGATTTCACTTTTGAAGTTACACATGAAGATAGCTTTTAGCTCCTTCAGAGGCACTAATCACAGACAAGTGCTCTTCTGGGGAAGGCCAGCAAGCCACAAAGATTGACCCCCAACTTCCGAGTTGCCAGCAGAGCCAGAAGTCTAGCCAGACAAGACCGCTGAAGAGACCAGCTGGGAAGACAAGCTGACACCCAGATGCCACTGCTTCAAAAAGTCATTCCCAAGCTGGGCATCTGTACCCTGCTGCTGCCAAAATCACCCTGTGAGTGGCCACAGCAGTCAGCTCCAAGGATGAAGCAGATGGAAGAGGGGCTCAGACCAAGCACAGCCTGCCAGCAGCAGAAGCACTTGCTGCCTGGGGAGTGATATCATTGTGTTTGCGTATGCACACACCAGCATGCCCTAAAACCATGTTTCAACTTTCCAAGTTTAAGCACTGCCGAACAGTTACGCACTTGTGTCTCTAGTGACAGGACGCACCTTACTAGGAGCAGTGAAGACCGATGGATGGTTTATTTATGGTATAATGGTGTGCTTAAAAGGATATTATTAGGGTGGAGAGACTGAAAATTTGAATTATTTTATTTTCTTAAATTAGTTTGCAGAGGCCATTGTGAGACTTTGCGTGAATGCCTATGTTTTAAATACATGCTTTGCTGCTCATGGAGAACAAAATCTCAGCCAGCAGTCTGGCATTCATGAGAAGACCAGAGTTAAAAAACAAGCACTCATTAAAGACTCAAATGTCAGCTTCAAACTTCCAAAGGGCTATTTATTATCACTGAGGCAAATGAAAGCTTGATAAAATTTTCCTAAAACCACAGAAAAACAGACCTCAATTGTATATTTATTCAAGCCTTCTGGCAGTTGGGAATCTAACCACTGTGTTTAGTGCTTTGCCCATTCTAGTTTTAAGCGTCTCAAACAATGGGACTTCCAAAGATTTCTTTGGAAGACTGCACTCTCAGAATCTTTTGTTTTTTAATTGATAAGCAACTTTTCTTTCCTTTTTAATTCCCCCCCCTTTCTACCGAGTTACACATCTCACACCACTTTTCCCTATCTACAGTTTCTATTCTCTGAATGCTCATTGTCCTTCAGCTATTTATTATAAGTATTTATCATAATTATGAAAGTTTTCTTACTCAGGATGTTTTATAACAACATGTTAACAATAATACAAAGCCTGGATTACCCTGTAATGCTCGAGCTTGTTAGCTGCAGGCATTGGCTTCGCTCACTAAACGTCTCAAGAATTTGGCACAGCTAGCACTAACCGTCCAGGGAAAGTCTAGCAGGAGACACGTGATAAAGAAAACTGAACACAACTAAGAGCCAGATGGGAGGACAAGAGGTAATATTGGAATTGCAAAACAGAGTATAAGATTTTCATTTTACTCTATCTCATTTATCAATAAATATGGGTGCAAATTATGTTTCAGAGGCAATAAAACAAGGAAAAATGGAGGTACTGACCCTTTCTTCTAGCCAACTGTTGCCCGCTCCCTGATAGAGCACTGAACAAAAACTCAACGAAATAATTATGCAAATAGAGAACTTCAGCAGTCAAAAGAGGCAGTCGGAGCAGAGCGGAAAAGCTCGCTCCAGAACGCACCTGGGGTTCTAGGCTCCAGAGCACTCACAGAATCGCACATGGCCAGAGGACACCCACGGTCGTTTGGGCACTTTTAATCAACACTTCTGCTAACGCACCATGTATAAAACACATGCCATCGGGCTTCAGGGAGAGATTATGTTGTGCAGTGGGCAGTAAAGTCAATTCAGGGATACATTCGTTCATGTGGTACTCAGAAACAGCTTCAATGTAATTGAACATCTGGCCAAAAGTCCAAATTAAAACTTTGCTAGAGAGACATGCAAATACAGGTTTGTAATGAAAGGAAAAGAAAAATGTGGCTCATCAATCCTTTATGGGAGAAACCAAATGCTTTAATAGGGCTTAATCAATATTTACTGCCGCCAGTAGCACTTAACATCTGTGTAATAACAGCAGCGTAAAGAGGTCAAATGAGAATAAGGCTATTTAGTTGGACATAACTGCAGGATCAGGCCCTTAAGTTTAGGCAGCCAGACACATCTCCAAAAAATAACTCCACTCACAGTAGTTAAATTGCAGTCATTCCTGAAGAGAAGATAGTTAATAAATAAAAACACAGTTCTGTAAGAGCAACTGCTAAGAGATGCCTACAAAGATGCCTGACGGTCAAGTCTCTGAAGAATGAAATTTTTAAACAGGAAGAAGAGTAGCTGTTTTAAAGAGTAGCTGGTTTAAAGAATACCCTCCCACACTTCTCGACATTTTCTCTTCAAATATGCCAAAGCAATACCTGGAACAGTTCTTCAGTAGGGAGGCTGGACTCTGAATCCTGTGAGGAATAACCTCAATAATTTTGTGACACAGTTTGCTGGAGTTTTCTTTTTGCCTTTTTAATCTTACTATACATTTTGGACCACGCTGTATGATTGCAGACACACACTGCGTCCCTGTGATATGTTTTAATAGAAATAGAACCTCACCTAGATTGAACTCATTAACTGTATAAATGGCAAATATGGGAAGAAACAAACTGTAATGTGAATTACTTTTCTGAAGATAAATCTTTCTTCAAAAACACGAACAGAAAAAAAATTGATTTTGAGTTTATGAACACATTGTGAACAACCTGATGAAAGAAAAAAGATCTTCATCAAAAAATCAAGTTTGTGGGCAGGCCTCAAAACTAGTATTTAAAGGGGAAGATTTTGGAAAGAAGCAGATTATGCGTTAAAATTTCTTCAAATTGACTCTGTAAAACTATGTCTGAAATAATCTAAACAGTTTAAAAGCAGTAATGCCACCATTCAAATGCCATGCAGGGATACATACTAGGCCTATTTAGGACTAACTAGATTTAACTATACATCTTGAAGTGCATCAATATTCCCTCTCCAGATGAGGCAACTCTGGCAATGCTGATGGCCCAAATCACAGGATACTCGTCATCAATGGATGACAGCAAGTTCTAATCTGTTTCTTTTCCACTTATAAAAAAAGTAAGAGTTGGAGACAGAAAATCATATATGAAGAATCAAAGAGAGACAAATGTAGCCCTCTGAAGTCAAATAAAATGACCAAGACAGGAAACTTTACAAAGCTTTTTCTCCAGTTGAAGCAGAAACCCAGCTGGGTATATTATATGTGCAAGAAATAAGGGCATGAGCAAAATTTTGACAAATGGGTTGATGGAATAAGATTGGATTTCCACAAAGCATTCAGAACAGATGAATTTTTGGATGAGCCTGCAGAACAGCCTGATCTTTAAAAGCCTTGTCAGAATGCCAAACTGGGATGATCACCCACTGAAAAACAACTTTCCAGGATATGGTACTAAAGACACTGAGAACAAAATCGTTCCAAAAATATTTTAATTAATTTAGCCAGAACAAAGTTAATAATCCATGACATAAATGTTTATTTCTTTACTAGTTTGCTAAAACCGCTAAGTTCTCCCCTATAAAAACCTTACAGCTAGAGGCTGACAGAGATTAGCTTATTCTTCTTCAAAGTCATTAAATAAATAATTAACCAACAATAGCTGGTAAGTTACCTTGACAACATAGAATTATTAATATGAGATTGCCCAAGGGAGAATGAGCGAGGGATTTCCAAACTGTGGTGTTAATCAAACTGCTTCAAAGCAACGCAAGGACTCGGTGCTGGCAGGTGGTCACTGCCTCTGGTGGATTCATGCAGCCTGACACAGAGCTGGGAGCTACTGCAGCCTCTGGCAACAGGGGTAATTTAGTGATGTATTTCTGCACAGCAAAAGGTCAAAACTATTTTTTAAGCAAGAAAAAGGAAACAGAAGATTGGAAGTACCTGAATTGCAGAACCATTAATAACATGTCAGTCATACTTGGAAATTAATATGAGCTGTATGCCCACAAGGTGTTAGGTAAGACGTTTTGGCAAAGTCTGTGGAAAAAAATGCAGCTACGGAACTCTTCAGATGTAACTGCACATGCTAAAGCTTCCTATATTCAATTTGTATAAACTTAGAGATATACTGGGGGCAGCTAATTTGAGAGACCTCACATGCACCCTTCACCTTTCGTGATACTTCATTCCAGTGTGGCTGGACACGACAGCTGTGGAATCAACTTCCAAAAGGTGAACTTTATGCTTCCACGCTGCTTTGTATCTCTTTCTTGTTTCTGAGTTTATAGAGAAGGAACTAATGGGCAAAGAATAACATTACTGTTCCGTTCTCTCAAAGATAGTTTCTAAGGTGGTATATTATTTCTCAAAGATAGAAACTCAGAATGATTTGCTTCTCAAAACCCACATTTGGGAAGCAGCAGGAAGAAGGTCCTTCCTAAAGGGTCCTTGTCAGTGAAGTTTAGTAATAGGGCATGAGGCTTTTCCTGCTAGCAAACCAGTTACTCTTTTAGCAAATAAGAACTTGCTCAGAGAGGTCTTCAGATGAGTCTCTGAATTAGATTGTGCATAAACCAGCACAGACAGCAATACTCTAAATCTTGCTGTAATGTAAGATTGTTCCGCAATGAGTGATTTGTTGGTGCAGGACAGATAATTTTTTCAACATATTGGAAATTGCTTTGATCCTCTGAAATGAGTTGCCTTTGCGCTTATTACAGCATACCTCAGAGTTACTAACAAAGATCAAAAGTGTCTTTTCCTTCTAAGCCAAAATAGGCACAGACTTTCCCCTGAGCAGAAAGAACAGACCAGTGCTCAGAACTGCTGTGCGTGTGATTGGCATTTCCCAAACTTTGACACCGCTATGACGGAACCTGAGCTGGCAGAGGCTCGCTTCAAGGAGGAAAGGTCCGTATCTCCCCTCAAAGGATTTCAGTCTCTGCAGCTACAACTTTTCAGTAGGGTGCAAACAAGTAAAACAAACATCCCCATCCATGTTCCTTGGAAAATCTTGACGTACCCGCTTCTCTTCCTAAGACTCTCCCTGCCTCTCCTGGTTTCCCATAAGCCTTGTTCCTTGCTCTGCAGAAGGTCTTCCAAGCCAGCCCAAGTTATGCTCTGGGAAGGACCTGACACCGCCTTCCTGACCAGGCTGCAGCAGCCCAGACTGCCAGCAGCCCCCTCCCCACAGCATCAACAAGCCCTTTCTAGATTCACACTAACGCACAATACACGTGCTTGCCAACTCACAGGCTCAACCGCTCTGTCCTCACTCAACCCATCTCAGCTTAAGACTAAATTTGCAACAGAAATGTTCTAATCAAGCTTATATACTCAGTCTCACTCAAGTTTTCAGTTTTATCCACCAGCTTCAATAGCACTAAAAATGAGATTCTTAACGGTGTCTAAAGGAAACAGAAAACACATGGACTCCCACTGAAAGCCCAAGACCCATGTTTCTAGATTATTGCACTACCCTTGGAAATAGCACCTAAAATTATATTTAAATTACTGCAAGAAAAATTCTGATATCGGGGATAAATTGCCAAGATATCTTGACATGTTGCTTACACTAGAGTCAAATCTGTTACCAAAATCTGGAACTTGAACTAGTAGTGCATATTTCACACGCTCAGACAATTATCAGCTGTGAGAGACTTCTGAGACTATTGAAATGGGACAGATTGAATACATCAGCTGGCTTCAATCCATTTAGCTAAATATGAAATGCTCCACAGCCGAATACCCAGAGCTCTGTTATCCTCCCAGATTAACTCTTTCACAACAGATGTCTAATGGGCATAACAATAAGCAGTTACACCACAAGACTATAATGGCACAACTTTTTCTTTTTTCAAATAGAAGAAGATTCTTAAGAGAACCAAATATCCCAAATCAGCTCTGAGTTAGTGCAACCACTTGCTACTATGGGTATATGGGTATAACATCACATCTAAAGCACTCAGTCCTGGGAAAGAAAATAAATAATTAAATCAGGAAAAGTTGACAGAAGGTTACATGCTTAGATTTATCTATAATCATTTTATTCTTCCTCGGAGGTAATACAGTCACAGAAAAATATTTCATGTCAAATTTCTAAGATGGACTTTTCTGCTGGGCACAGCTACTGACCTGCAGCATCTGAAGATAGCCTTCTTGTGGGTCGCACAGCAGTGACGATATTCGGTGGTTGTTCCTCATGCATCTCTGATTGTTGTCCCTTGAGAGAGGGAAAATTTGCCGGATAACTGTCATCCTCCCCAGAGCACTATGTACCAACTCTAATATTTCATTATCAGTGATTTCCTGTGAATGGAGACACAGTCTTTTACAAACATGTATTTGTCTAGATATTTTATATATTCCTTTCATTATTTGATAAATGTTTTTAAACAGACAATAGAAGAAAAATTTACTGATGCACACGCTTAGTCTATGCCAAACATTATTATTTTTTTTTTTTTAATAACAACAACGGTATTTTTTTATGCATCATCTGAAACAAAAGAAAACAGCTTAACCCAATACAATCTATCTCGGCAATACTAACATACTTCAGAGGCAGTTCATCACAGAAAAGCACCAAGATGGTCTCAATAGATTTCTAAGTGAAAAAAAAGAGCCTTCAAAAAAAATGTATATAGACAGAGTTTTTGTTTAACAGAATAGAACCTCACTGCATCCTCAGAACAAAACAACAATGGGAAATGCAACCATCTTTAGGAAATATGGCCCTTAAACCCGAGAACAACGTTACAAGAAAGTACTTTTCCCATAAGAACAGTAGATCATTTTTGCAGACTAATCCTGATAACGACTTAAGGAAGTCTTTTGATGTTATCTGTATTAGGAAATAAAAAACAGAAGCAACTTCATGGGAGGGATTGACACATTTAGGAATGCAAGTTTCTGCACACAGGATAACGTGGAAAAAGACATAAGGAGATCTCAAGGACAGGCTGCTCTTCTTTCCAGGCTTCGCACTTTCTAAAGCTTCTCTGCAGACCTTCCCATGTCCCTGCCTCCTAATCCATCCTGGGACAGAGCCTGCATCTACTGCCCTTATATCGCAGCTGAAGCCAACTCAACTACATGCTGTATGTATTTTGTATTTAAAGACAACCACAAAACGAAAACCTCCTTTTTTACCCCACGATAAATAGTTTGAAAATCACAGGCTTAGCTGATCCTGAAACCACAGCAGTGGTACAGCTTGCGATGGTTATTTCCTGCCAGGAGCTCGCTGTGAGGAAGAACAGGCAGCACAACTGACTGCATTCCTTCCTCCAGGCGCCTCCTCCGCAGGGAGCATCCTTACAACTCTTACCACTCCACAGCTCCTTACCGCTGCCCCCAGCAGCCTCTGCATGTCACATCAGCCCATCCCCAGCACACATTGGCTGCGCAGCCGGGCCAGCCCACTGCCCAGCCTGCCCAGGGCTGCTCTGAGCCCCTTGCAGGGCAAAGGGGATGCAAAGAATTCATCTTGCTCTACTTGTTCAGTCAACAGGGCCCACACCTTGCCATGTGTCATCGGCAGAAGTGAACCTGGCCCTGTAATTTAACATTCAAGAAAAAAAAAAAATTGTTTTCTTGTCATTTTCTCTGTCAAGCTGTGAGCGAAATGACCATGGGGTTATTATAATTACTTGTTACGGTCGACTAGTACTGTAGCTTTGGCTCAATTTAGTTGTTCTTTGCCGATTTCCCATCATTTTTTAGGAACATGAATTTTTCGCTTTGCAGAAAGTGAAATTCATTGCATTAACGACAGACCAACTGGCATGGCATGAAAACAGAAAATCAGAAGATAAATATATTCTTACAGAAGCCAAAAATTTTGAGGCTTAATAGAAAATGCTGGGCAGCACCCGTGGCCTCGCAGGGAAACACCGAAGGAGACCCACAAGCTCTACAGATCCCTCCAGACTGCTGTCTTGGATTTCTCTTCTGTGGGGCTGAGGGGTGTTAAAGCCACACAGCGTGTCTAAACTGCGGTCTGAGGGAGAGACAATTTTATGGGATACCTTTAACTCATAACCCCCTAGGCCGCAAGCCTTGGCAGGCTAACACTGACTGAGTGCCTAGAAATGGAGAAAAGAAAAAAAAAAAAAAAAAAGATAATGAATCAGCCAAACCTTCAGTTCACACCACACACATTTTGTGTCCTCCCCAAAAGCCTTTCAAAGACGTCTCATAACCTGTGTTAAAATGCTTGACCTGAGACACGTAAGCCTACATGTAGCAGACAAGAACTGCTTCCTCCATGGGATTTCCAGAGGTAAGGTAGCAGCAGAGATAATCATTATAACCCATTAACCCAGGTTCTTCCCACCTAGCTACAGGCACCAAGTGAGTCCTGAATGTAAAAGCCTAGTCACTGTACAGCCAAAGAGGAAAAATGGTAGCTTCTGGAGGGAAATTCAGAACCTAAATTGGGCTAAATCTGACTCTGAAGTGACACCTTTTTCTGTGCGGACAGCCGACAGTAGCTAAATCCTTCAATGTCTCAGTTCAGTACAACACCAAGGGGAAGAAGCTCCTGTATCTTTTTCAGCTGATGGACATTCATACCAGCAAGTGATCCATTCCTTTTAGAAACTGGGTTCCTTTTTAGAAATGTAAAAGCATAGAAAAAAAAAAAAACAAACACGTTGTTGTTGGAAGAGCTGGGAACAAAAGTTCTACGTCTGCATTTTTGAGCTGGTGCTCTAAAAGTTCAAAGGTAACTATGGGCCTTTCCACGCCGGTTCACAGTGCGGTACAGCCACAGGCGGCATCGCAGGGCACCTCGGGCAGGTCCAGGAGCAGGACAGCGTGGCTGAGTGCCTGGACTGCAGAGGAGAGCAGGTCACCCCCATCCCACACCGGCGCGGCCGGCTGCGGCTTCCCTGGCCAGGGGACTGCACCCCTTCCTCTTGCCTGGCACAGGCAGGCCCTGCAGACTCGCTTCCAGAAAGCTCACAGTCCTGGCTCAGCATCACGTGAAACCTTAAATGTCACATGCAGAAAGGTCACCTGCATTCCAACTGTGA